>JAKWJD010001755.1:61863765-61975317 GCA_027705065.1 Solanum peruvianum
TCAACTTTAGCTATTCAATTGGTACAAGCAATTGTTAAAAAGGAATAGTATTGGAGTTGAAAAGAAAAGATTTGGTATGGCAAATTGGTAAGATTTGCAACCATTCTTGACTTTGAAAGATTTGGTAGTTGGCAAATTGGTAAGATTTGCAACCATTCTTGACTTTGCTATGTTTAGATATGTCATTAGTGACATAGGCGTGGTTTTATCCTTCTATAAATAGAGCATTCTTGCTCATTTGTAGAACACACCAAGTTAGAGTGAAAAACCATTTTGAGAGCAAAGTGAGGTATTCCATAGACTATATAAGAAAATAGTCTGTGAAGAAAAATAGAGTGTGAGCGATATTTTAGTAAGACGGAAACCAAAAGAGTGTTGTTCCTTTTGAGTGTATAGTAGTCACTTTGAGTGTTGTATTCGTGACTACACAGTGTAAAATTCCTTACTATAGTAATATCAGTTGCTCCTCTTGGCCCGTGGTTTTTCCCTTATTCAGAAGGGTTTCCACGTAAAATTATTGGTGTCGTTATTTTCCCATTTTATTTCCATTACTTTTACCATATATACTTTTGTGCTTGTCCGCGTTTTCCCAACAAACTGGTATAAGAGCCAAGGTTTTATCTGAGTATGCTCTGTGGTTGCAGCACAGTCTGAACTTCCACATCAGAAAAGATTTACTTTGATTTGCGATAACTATATTCTTTGGGGAAAACAATGGAAGCCAACACAAGTAGAATGGTTACTTTGAATGGTGTTAATTATGCCATTTGGAAGGGGAAAATGGAAGATCTGCTTTATGTCAAGAATTTTTATAAACCAGTATTTACCACTGTAAAGCCTGATAAAATGACAGATGAAGAGTGGAATCTGTTGCATAGACAGGTTTGTGGATTCATTAGGCAATGGGTCGACGATAATGTGTTGAACCATATTTCTGGGGAAACACATGCTCGAACCCTATGGGAGCATTTGAAAGTTTGTATGCTCGAAAGACTGGCAACAACAAAATGTTCTTAATAAAGCAGATGTTGAGTTTGAAGTATCATGATGGTTCTCCAATGACAGACCATCTGAATAATTTTCAGGGGATTATGAACCAATTATCTGCTATGGGCATCAAATTTGATGAAGAAATTCAAGGCTTGCTTCTACTTGGTTCCCTACCAGATTCTTGGGAAACATTTAGAACGTCATTGTCAAATTCTGCTCCGGATGGTGTGATCTCTATGGATTCCGCCAAGAGCAGTGTCTGAACAAGAAGAAAGATGAGAAGAAAAACTCAAGGTTCCTCTTCGTCGGATGTCCTGATAACTGGCCCCAGGGGGAGAAATAAAACTCGTGGTTCTCAGCATAGAGAACAAAATAGGAGCAAATCCAAAGGCAGACTTAAGGATATTGAGTGCTATCATTGTGGCATGAAAGGGAACACAAAGAAGTTCTGCAGGAAGTTGAAGAGGGAGAACAATAACAAAGAGGAAACTAAACAAGATGGCAATGAAAATTGCCTAGCCACCGTCACCACTGAAGATCTTGTTACCGTTCTTGATGCAAACATGATAAATATTGCTTATAATGAGTCAAGCTGGGTTGTGGACACTGGTGCGCATCTCATGTGACATCAAGGAAGGATTTTTTCTCTTCCTACACTCCTGGTGATTTGGAACCTTGAGTATGGGTAATGAGACTGTTTCTAGGGTGGTTGGTATTGGTACAATTTGTTTGAAAACTAGTGTTGGAACTAAACTGGTTTTGAACAATGTGAAACATGCTCCTGATGTTCGTCTACACCTAATTTCTGTTGGTGTCTTAGATGATGAAGGATATGTTAGTACCAACGGTGATGGAAAATGGAAGCTCATTAAGGGTTCCTTGGTTGTGGCTCGTGGTAACAAACATCGTGGTCTATACTGGACTACGGCCTCTGCTTGTGTTGATATGGTGAATGCAGTTGAGAGCGATAGCTCTTCAACATTATGGCACAAGAGACTTAGCCACATTAGAGAGAAAGGACTTAATGTTCTAGCCAAGAAAAATTATTGTCAAATTTCCAAAGTGCTAAATTAGAAAAATGTGAGCACTGCTGGCTGGTGGTAAACAAAATAGAGTTTCCTTTAAGTCCTACCCTCCTTCAAGAAAGACAGAGTTGCTTGAGTTAGTGCACTCTGATTTATGTGGTCCAATGAAGACAAAGACATTGGGTGGTGCACTTTACTTTGTCACTTTCATTGATGATTGCTCGAGAAAACTTTGGGTCTATGTCTTGAAGACTAAAGACCAAGTGTTAGGTGTCTTTAAGCAATTTCAGGCTTCAGTTGAAAGAGAAACTGGAAAGAAATTGAAATGTATTCGTACTGATAATGGTGGTGAATATTGTGGACCATTTGACGAATACTGCAAGCATCAAGGTATTAGACACCAGAAGACTCTCCAAGACTCCTCAGCTTAATGGTTTGGCTGAGAGGATGAATAGGACCTTGATGGAAAGAGTTAGATGTTTGCTTTCTGAAGCAAAGTTGCCAAACTCATTTTGGGGTGAGGCTTTATTGACCGCTGCACATGTTATTAATATATCTCCTGCTGTTGCTTTGCAAAGTGATGTACCAAATAGTGTTTGGTATGGAAAGGATGTTTCCTATGACCATTTGAGAGTATTTGGTTGCAAAGCTTTTGTACATGTGCCGAAAGATGATAGGTCAAAATTAGATGCCAAGACAAGGCAATGCATTCTTCATTGGATATGGCCTAGATGAATTTGGTTACATGCTATATGATCCAATTGAAAAGAAACTTGTGAGAAGCCGTGATATTATTTTCATGGAGAATCAAACAATTGAAATATTGACAAAGCGGAGAAGGTAGAATCTTCAAGTTTTGATGGTATAGTTCATCATGATGAAGTTCCTCACACAAGTGTGCATGATGTTGTTGGGTTTGATAATCATGGTGACGCCCAGAATCATGTATCGAATCAACATGTTGATGTTGATAATAACAATGATATTGTTATTGATGATCCTGTTGCTCATGAAGTTGTGGACGAATCAAATATTCCGCTTCGGAGGTCCACAAGACAGCGGTTTCCTTCCTCCCATTATTCACCCAATGAGTATGTGTTACTCACTGACGGGGGAGAACCTGAATGTTATAAGGAGGCCATGGAAGATGAGCACAGAATCAATGGACTGAAGCCATGCAAGACGAGATGAAGTCTTTGCATGAGAACCACACTTATGAGTTGGTAAAATTGCCAAGGGCATGAGAGCTTTGAAGAACAAGTGGGTGTTCAAAGTTAAAGTTGAAGAACACAACTTGAAGCCCAGGTACAAAGCTAGATTGGTTGTTAAGGGATTCGGTCAAAGGAAAGGTATTGACTTTGACGAAATATTTTCTCCTGTTGTGAAAATGTCCTCAATTCGCACAGTTCTAGGTTTGGCTGCTAGTCTTAATTTAGAGATTGAGCAGATGGATGTGAAGACGGCTTTCCTTCACGGTGACCTAGAAGAAGAGATTTATATGGAACAACCTGAGGGCTTCAAAGTAGATGGTAAAGAAAATTTTGTATGCAAACTCAAAAAGAGTCTCTATGGCCTCTAAAACAAGCTCCCAGACAGTGGTACAAAAAGTTTGAATCTGTTATGGGGGAGCAAGGCTATAAGAAGACTTCTTCAGATCATTGCGTATTTGTACAAAAATTTTCTGACAATGATTTCATCATCTTTTGTTGTATGTGGATGATATGTTGATTGTGGGCAACAATACTTCCAAGATTGACGAGCTGAAGAAAGAGTTGTGTAAGTCTTTTTCTATGAAAGACTTGGGTCATGCCAAACAAATTTTGGGCATGAGAATTACTCGTCTTAGAGATGAAAGGAAGATTTATTTGTCCCAGAAGAAGTACATTGAACGCATACTGGAGCGCTTCAATATGAAGAATGCGAAGCCTGTGAGTATACCTCTTGCTGGTCATATGAAGTTGAGCAAGAAGATGTGTCCTACAGCTAGGGAGGAAAAAGAGAACATGGCCAAAGTTCCATATTCCTCCGTCGTCGGAAGTCTGATGTATGCAATGGTGTGCACTAGACTTGATATTGCTCACGCAGTTGGTGTTGTCAGTAGATTTCTCGAAAATCCGGGAAAAGAGCATTGGGAAGCTGTGAAATGGATACTCAGGTATCTTAGAGGAAGCTCAGATGAATGCTTGTGTTTTGGAGCATCAAATCCAATCTTGAAAGGCTATACAGATTCTGATATGGCAGGTGACCTTGATAACAGAAAATCCACTACTGGATATTTGTTTACTTTTTCAGGGGGAGCTATATCATGGCAGTCAAAGTTGCAGAAGTGTGTTGCACTATCTACAACTGAAGCTGAGTATATTGCGGCTACTGAAGCCGGCAAGGAGATGATATAGGCTAAAGCGATTTCTTCAAGAGCTTGGTTTGAATCAGATGAAGTATATTGTCTATTGTGACAGCCAGAGTGCAATAGACTTGAGCAAGAACTCCATGTACCATGCAAGAAAAAACACATTGACGTCAGATATCATTGGATTCGTGAGAAAGTGGAGAATGAATCATTTCACGTCAAAAAGATTCACACAAGTGAAAATCCTGCAGATATGCTGACCAAGATGATACCGAAAGACAAGTTCGAGTTATGCAAAGAACTTGTGGGTATGAGCTCTCTCTAAAGAAGTTGAAGATACCTTCTTCCAGTAAATGGGACTGGAGGGGGAGATTTGTTGAATCCATCCCATTGTTTTAGTCAACTTTAGCTATTCAATTGGTACAAGCAATTGTTAAAAAGGAATAGTAATTGGAGTTGAAAAGAAAAGATTTGGTAGTTGGCAAATTGGTAAGATTTGCAACCATTCTTGACTTTGAAAGATTTGGTAGTTGGCAAATTGGTAAGATTTGCAACCATTCTTGACTTTGCTATGTTTAGATATGTTCATTAGTGACATAGGCGTGGTTTTATCCTTCTATAAATAGAGCATTCTTGCTCATTTGTAGAACACACCAAGTTAGAGTGAAAAACCATTTTGAGAGCAAAGTGAGGTATTCCATAGACTATATAAGAAAATAGTCTGTGAAGAAAAATAGAGTGTGAGCGATATTTTAGTAAGACGGAACCAAAAGAGTGTTGTTCCTTTTGAGTGTATAGTAGTCACTTTGAGTGTTGTATTCGTGACTACACAGTGTAAAATTCCTTACTATAGTAATATCAGTTGCTCCTCTTGGCCCTGGGTTTTTCCCTTATTCAGAAGGGTTTCCACGTAAAATTATGGTGTCGTTATTTTCCCATTTTATTTCCATTACTTTTACCATATATACTTTTGTGCTTGTCCGCGTTTTTCCCAACAAGATATTACTGCAAATAAATGTAAATGTATACCAATTTATTATGTAAACGAACAAATGTATGCAATATAAATGTATTTCAATTTATTATATGAATATTGATTAACGAATACTAATGCAAACAAATGTATACAAATTTGTTAAGTAAATATGAATTGAGTTCAAAGGCAAAACAATTGGCAAGTAATGAGCTCATAGGATGATATTTCATTTTATTTTTAAAAATACAAAATAATTTGAAAGAAAGAGTTTTGAATAATTTTTTTGCTACTTTTAAGGAGAAATATTTGGAAGTTAGAAGAGAGATGAAATTAGTTTTCTTTTATTATTTCAGAAAATGCGTAATATATTGAAAGGAGAGATAATTTTAAATAATCTTTTGCTAGTTTTAAGGAGTAATAGTTGGAAGTTAGAAGAGAGATGATATTAATTTTTTTATTATTTAAAAATAAATTAAAAATGTGGATAAGTTATTTTTGAGCTAATATGTGACAATTATTTATTTAATAATTAATTATTAATTAATATTGGGCTATATGTTGCCAATTGTATGTAACACTTGTCTATTTGTGTCAATTCCTCCAAGTTCATCTTCTCCTTTATTCCCTTAACTTGCTTAATTGTGATTATTTATTGCTTTGTGTTTTTTTAACTCCAAATTTAAATAACTTAATTAAATTCCCCAAAAGATGAACCATATTCAATATGTTTATTCGTCTTGATATAATTATTTAATTATTTCTAAACTCTTTTATCGTTATAAATAATCTTTAGTAATTTTTTTTTACTTTCTTATATTAATTTAAGATATTTTTGTGTTTTAGTTAACCAATTTGGTTTAAATGTAAGGTTAAATTTTCCTAAAAATTAAAAATTGTTCTTGTAACTACTCTCAAATTAATCTAATATTTTTGGTTAATATTATTATGTATATATCAAAACTTTTTTTCTGAAAAATAGTCAAAATACTTAACCTAAATCGTAGGATAACCGCATGTTAGCGGACACTTCAATGACCTTAAAAACCTTCTTGAAGTGTAAATAAGAACCTCTTACCCATTTTCTCTAAATTTATAAAGATTTAATCTGTTAATATCTTTTTAAATTAAGTCTTCTTAATTTCTTTAAAAAATTAAGTGGCGACTCTTTTTTTTTAAGTATTTTGCTAAATTATTTTATACTTAGAAACATTTCAAAAATTAACTTTTTTAAAGATAGATAAATTACAGCATAACAGAAATGATGACTCTACTGAAGATTTAATAGGTTCTAAACATAACGGACTTAGATTAATTATTAAAGTTATTAACATATGTTACTTGCTTGTTTTATTTTGTATGCCTAATGCTTTATTTTTCATGCTCATGTGATATAAATTGCCTATTTTGTTTATCTAAAGTGTTTATTTGTTACCGCCTTATATAAATATTTTATTTGATTACTGTTTTAGAAACTGTCATTCCGTTCATATTTCTCCACTTCTTGAAAATTCACACTATCACACATACACACGTCGTGTGCTTTGCGCACCCGCAAACTTCTTTCAAAATTCCCAAAGTTAGGAGAGTTGACATATGTGCAGAGTATTCAGATCCTTTTTCGTGTGACTACGTAGCCTTCTTACTCGAGTTGTCCACTCGGGAACCTTGTGTCTAGAAACACAAATCTTAGAAAACATAAGATAGAGCTAAACCAACCCTCATTTTAAGTCATGCATGCATATACCTTAGGGGGATCGATCTTGCGTATCGATTCCACATTTAAGAAGTCCACCTTTATGTGGTGGGTTTCACGATGCAACGATCAAAAGAATATTTTGTGTAACATGACAATGATAAATGGATCCAAGCCTATTTTGACATAGTGAGTTCTATTAAATGAAAACTTGAGGGTCTTTGTTTTCCAAAATCAAGTTGTCACAAATCAATGACTTGGATCAATCTATCATAATCACATTATGTTTGATGTTTAGGCCTACCTTTGTCATAAAAAGGTCACAAATCTAGGGCACAATATAAGTTGTTTGTATTGATATAATTGTTATGTGCTGTCGTGTGTCATTGAGAGTCTAAAGTAGAATTAATTCATTCTTGTTTTTAGAGAACTCTAAGCATATAACTAAAATTTACAACAACAAAATCCGTCCAAATTATTCTTGAAGTGTCGTTCAAGTTTCTCACAAATATATTAATCCTTTACTCCGAAAATCTCCTAACTTTTTATTCATCTGTCACAGAAAGGTCGATTTACTAGAATGTTTGAAAAAAAACGTCAACACACTAGCCCCACCTATTACTTTTGTTAGTGACGGATAAACTAAAGAGTCAATATTGAAAAAATTATCGAGACTAAAGAGAGTATAGTTGCAACAAAAAGAAGAGTTGCAATACTGGACCAAAATGAATGGACGCTACGAGAGAGAATTAATGAGGTTAACATAGAAAAAGCCTCAGTGAAAAGAAAGATTGTAAAAATCGATCAAGAGATAATTATCACTAAAGCAACTACAAAGATCCCGGAAATTGAAAGGGATATTAAGAAGATAAATTTTGGAAATTCTTCTTCCATGAGAGGAAAAGGGAAAACAAAAGAAAGTTCAGATGATGAGAGCACTGGATTGTCACCCTACAGTTGAAAAGGAAAGAAAGAAGTCTTGGGTAGATTTAGGTTCATGTAATACATCTCTCATCTCTCATAGGAGGTGGTACGTATACTACAAAAGGAACCTCAATTACCAACAAAAAATTCATTGTAAATTGATCAAATCGGTTGTCAAATTGAGTTACCAATCAAATGCCAACTTATATTAATCCATTGCTAAAAAAACTCGTCTGTAAATATTACCAACTGATTTTAATTTGTTGGTAAACTTATCAACCAAAAATCAACTAGTAAACACCCAAAGATATTGTTACAAAATTTTAAAATATGGCCCTGCAATTTCCGTTGATAAATTTATCAACTAATTTTTTGTTATTATATAGTTAGTACCTTTACTAACGAATTGAAATAGAGTTAGTAAGTTTTTTCTTCATTTTTTGATTCATACATTGATAATTGGTTAGTAATTTTAGTAACAAAAAATTATGTTGATAATTTGACCAATAAATTTTAAATACTTTTTTTTTTTATTTTTTTTTCGTCCGGTGTTCGCTACCCACATTGGAGCCCGACTAAATCTGAATTCACACCGGAAAGTCCCACATTGGGTGGTAAAACACTCCCTAACAACTATGACTATGTACCCAACATGAATCGAACCTAAGACCTCTTGGTTAAGATGCAGGAGTACTTACCACTACATCATAACCCTTGTTTGTAATAAATTTGAAATACTTTAGTATGATTATTTATTTTTCTAATAAATTTTCTAATTGACTGTTAGTTTATTGGTAATATATCATTCAAGTTCAATGTTAGCTTAATAATTGATTGACAATATGTTCAAAGTATCATTAATTGAATAATTATTCAATAGTAAAATATTTATTAATTTATTGCATTTAAAAATCTAAGAACACGAATATAAATTCAAAAATATTAATCAATTTTATAAATCATATTTGAATGAAACAATGAAAAATCTATGATAACAAGTTAAACTAATTTTAATATGACACATATCATTATATTAAAAAATTTAATTTGAGCACATTTTAAAAAAATATTGACCAAGTATAAATTTTGGCCAAAAGTTAAAACGCATAGCAACACAAACTGAAAATGGAAGTCTCAAAACCTGAAACAACCATCTTGTTAGATATAAAAATGACCTTTCGAAGCTAATCGAACTGACAGAATTTTCATTAGAGCACATTTACAAAAAATTCGAAGTAAAATTAAATTTTTGCCAAAAGTTAAAAGTTAAATCGCCTAATGGTACAAACTGAATATGAAAACCTCAAAATCCAAATCATACATCCTATAAAGCGAAATGATCTTCCATAGCTAACCGCGCTGACGAAATTCAAATTTAAGCATGTTTTCCCCAAAAAAATTGACCAAATTCACATTTTAGCCAAAAGTTAAAAGTTAAAACGCTTAACAACACAAACTGATAATAAATCTCAAATCCTGAACCAACCATCCTATGAGATCAGAATGGACTTATATGGCTAGCTGCGGTGACAAAATTTCAATTCGAGCACAATTATAAAAAATATTGATTAAAGTGAAATTTTGGCCAAAACTTAAAAGCTAAAGCCTAACGACATAAATTAGAAAAAGGAAGCCTCAAAATCCAAAACCTCTATTTTATTACATCAAAAATGATTTTTCGCGTCTAACTGTCTTATCTGGGTACGTTATCAAATATATTGACCAAAGTTAAATTTTTGCTAAAATTTGTTTGTTAAACACCTAACGGCACACAGTAAAAATAAAAGCCTCAAAACTCAAACCAACCACCCTTCTAGATAAAAAATGACCTATGGAGTTAATTACGCTAATGAAATTCTCATGTGAGCACGTTTACAAAAAAATTGACCAAAGTCAAATTTTGGCCTAAACATAAAAATTTAAAACACATACCGACACAAATAAAATGAAAGCCTCAAAACATGAATCAACCTTCCCGTTAGATAAAAAATGACCTTTCGAAGCTAGTGACACTGACAGAGTTCTAATCTGAGCATATTTACCAAAAATATTCAATAAACTCAAGTTTTGGTTAAAATTTAAAAGTTAAAATGCCTAATGACACAATTAAATATGAAAGCCTCAACACTAGAGCTGATTTACCAAAAAAATTAAGTTCAATTGGTAATTTATCAACTATTAAAATATAAGTTAGTAATTAATAATTTACCAATAAATTTTATCAGAGTTGGTAATAATTACTATTCAACTAAAAATTCATATGTAATATTACCAACTAATATTAATATGTTGGTAAATTTTACCAATGGATTAGTGATCGGTTGGTATATTACCAACTATTTTAATGATATTAGTAATTTACTAACTACAATCTTTATTCGTCAGTAAAATTTCCAACTAATTTGATATTGGTTGGCAAGTTTACCAACAAAATACATTTCGTTACTAATTTAGCAACACATTTATATTTGGTTGGTAAATTTAGCAACACAATCTTGTCGTTGATAAATGTTTGTTTACTAATTCGTTGGTAATATGTTAATAAATTTTATAAATAATTTTTGTCATATTTACAACCGATATATACTTCGTTGGTAATATTACCAACAAAAGGTGTGGATTAGTAATATTTATGTTGGTAAATCATTGATAGAAGGTTGCCAAATTTGGCGCCATTTTCCCCATCGTATTTACCAACTAAAATACTTAGTAAGATTTATATTGATAATGTGTTAGAATTTGGTTGTTATGTTTTAGAATATTATTCGATTAGAAATATGTTGGTAAGTTGAATACTAATCAACTTAACTTGTTAGTAAAATCTGTTGGCAATTAGAGTTTTTTTTGTTGTAGTAGGAAGTTCTTTTCGAGCCTAATCTCACTATCAATTTCGGGAAGGGAATGTTTTAGTTATCTTATGTAATTCAAACTATGTCGGACTTAAGGCTGGGTCCCTATCTTTTCAATTGTTAGTGAAAGATTCTGAAAATTCACCTATAAAGCATATGAGTGAAACAAATTAACAGCTTTCTATGCAAGTTGACCTTATTAATTCAATAAAGAAATATTTCTTTCTATTTGAGTCCTCCCGCCCACCCTAAATATTTCTGTGGATTAATTTGCTTGAAGCATAATGACACTTATGTTTTTATTTTTTAATATCATCTTATTTGCATATCTTGTTAAAAACAAAAACTAACATATATGTGTTTTGAGTTATTCTTCCCTATAGGTAGAGGTGACAAATGGGTGGGTTGGGTCAAATATTGACGGGTTGAAAATGGATAAACATAAAATGGATAATTATTCAACCCGCCTACATTTGATATGGGTAAAAATGGATTGGGTAAAATATCAGCTTACCCATATTTCATTAATAAATAGTACTTTACTTAAGAATTCAATATGGAGAAAACATATGTATTTTTACATGAAATCTGTTGAAAATGCTTCATTTAGTTTTATTTTATTATAAAAGTAAAAAAAAACTTAAGAAATCGGGGTAGGGGGGGGGGAGGTCCAGGGTAGGGTGAATAAATAAATATTTGAAGTTGAAAATATCTTTTAAAATCAAACTTAATATTTTTGAAGAGTGGGGGTAGGGGGCTGGGGGGACAATGGCTGTGGGGGTCCATGGTAGGGTGATAAAATAAATATTTGAAGCTGAAAATATTTTTGAAAACAAACTTAATTCTTTTTAGGGTGGGGGTGGGTGGGGGTTGGGGTTGGGGGACGATGGCTAGGGATAAAAAAATGAAATTTTGAAGTTAAAATATTTCTAAAAAGAAATTTTTATTTTTTTATTTTTTTTGGGGGCGGGTGAGGGGGTTGGTTTGGGGGTGGGTGGCTGGGTAGTGGTCGAGGGTAGAGGTGAAAAAATAGAATTTTGAAATTTAAAATATTTTTCAAAAATAAACTTTAAATTTTGTTTTGTCGGGGTGGAGGTGGGGGTCGAGAATTTAAATGTTCATAGGGAACCATATATGAAAGTTTTGAAAAATCGCTTGCAAAACTTTGCAATAGAAGGTGTTTTGGAAATTTGGAGAAAACTTGCAATACCCATATGTTACCCGTAGTTTAACCATAATATACCTATATTTAATGGGTAAAATATGAGTATAAGCCCAAATATTACCCAAATTTAAAATCACTCTTTCAACCCATATTTGATGGCTATTTGGGCGGGCCAGTGAAAAGTGGGCTTAAATTGCCAGCATAATCCACAGGCAAAAACTAATCTTTGTTGATATCAAACTGGCCGACCAAAGTACTTTACAAGATCCAAAACAATCATACCATCCTTCCTGGATCATTTTTTTGATAAAGGCAAAAGCAAAATGATTGGTACTTCTGAAGAAACAGGAATAGTGAATGTGAACATCAGAAACGCTGAACTCAGTGATCAGAGTGAGTTGATCTCTCACTAAATACAATGAATTGCATACATGCAGGAAGAGCTTCAACAAACCAAAGATTTGGCCAAACTGGCCATTGCATCAAATGAACCAACCCTTGAAACTAGAAGACCTCTTCCTCCTTTTCCATCATTAAGTTCTCCATTACCCAACTACTTCCCTACCCATACCACAAGACCCATAACTTCCACTCGTAATCCTTATATCATTGACTTAACTGTATCCAACGCTCCTTACGCCAGCATTTCCTACCAAAAACCACTACCACAATCAAATCAGAACCAAGCACCTAATACTATTCACTCCCATAACTTCATACCAACCTACCAAATCCCACCCCCAGTCTCCAATAATCATCATGTTTTGCGTAGCCAGCCGACATATCCTTCTGTAACATTCCAAACTCTACCAGCCCATACAATCTCTAAATCATGTCCTAGCTTTCCCGTTCAACCGAAGTTGGATCACTATGTAGAAATGGAGAAAGAATGGAGGTTGAGAGAAGAAAAGTGTGAACAAGGAATGAATGTTATGTAAGATGTCATCTCTGAGGCAGTAAAAAGTGTCCAATCTTCAAGAAAGATTACAGGACTTGAGTATGAGGACCTTTTGCACCCTGAATTGGAAATACCCGAAGGTTACAAAATTTCAAAATTTGAAACATTCAATGATATTGGCAATCCCATGTCTTACTTATGATTTATTATGACAAACTCGTAGGTATCGAGAATAATGATGCATTAATTATGAGGTTGTTTAGTCAAATCCTCAGTGGGGAGGCATTGGAATGGTTCACATCTCAAAAACCCCATCAGTGGTCTACATGGGGGGATTTTGCTAAAGATTTTTTTGGAAAGATTGCAGTTTAATGTCGAAGTTGTCCCTCGCCGATATTATTTGGAAAAAATCAAGCAAAAGACCACAAAGGAATATCGTGAATATGCATGTCGCTAAAGGAAAGAACCTCCAAAGGTACAACCTGTGATGACTAAAAATGGAATAACCTCTAGTTTTATTCGAGCTCAAGATCCTGAATATTACGAAAGGATGTTGTCTATGCTGGGACAAAAGTTTTTGGAGCTAATCATATTGTTAGAAGCCCTAGAGAATGGCCTCAAATTTGGAAAGGTTACATGTCTCAATACTTTGCAGGCCGCCAACAAATCCTCACAATCCATGGCCACAGGATTCTCTAGGAAAAAGAAAGAGGATGTCTCTGTTTTATCTTTTAGCTCGAGGCCAAGGCCACAAAGGTACTTTGGATCTGGTTCTTCCATTGGAAATGCCAAACAATTTTCCATCGCAAACAATTACCCACCACCTCCACAAGGTCCAATCCCAATATACTATGCACAATAGAACTACCAATCATCCCCACCTATTTACCAAAATCAACCGCTAGTCTACCAAAATACACTACCAAATCACCAAGCCAATGCACTAGCCTACCAAAATCCTGG
This sequence comes from Solanum peruvianum, assembly GCA_027705065.1. NCBI lineage: Eukaryota > Viridiplantae > Streptophyta > Magnoliopsida > Solanales > Solanaceae > Solanum > Solanum peruvianum. The sequence goes on from JAKWJD010001755.1 coordinate 61,877,599, forward strand.
ACAAAACAACCCAAATGCCAACAATCTACCATGCCCTAACCTTGAAAGAAAGCCTCCCAGAGTTTTCACCCTTTTGGGAGAAACACGTACCCAACTCTTTGAGCGGCAAGATTTATCTAACACGTAAGAACAATTAAAGGATCAACAATGTGCTTAACATTCTGGAGGTGCAGGAGATGACACTGGAGGATGTATCAACCTAAAATATAAGATGCAAGATTTGATCGATAACAAAGTCATCACTCTTTAGGCTTCTGCCCTCAATGTGAACTTTACCCATTGCCAAATCATGGGGGAGCGACCATAAACATGATTGAAAGAGACGAAGATTTGCTCGCTAATGGTATTATCGGTGAAGCAAATGTCAACTAACTCATACCAACAGTGGCCTCATTGACCATAAAGGCTTGTCCAGAGTTTGTTGTAATAACTGCACCTCATCATGTATTTGCTTTGGCAAAGGAAAGAAACAACGAGCAACCCAAAGAATAATTGTTGTTCAGGCGACTACAGCTCAAGGGATGACACATTCTGGAAGATGCTATATTCCAGAAGAGTTAGCTCAGGAAATACGACGAAAAGAGAACCAAAAAAGGCCGATCACAGAGGGTGAGGATGACGAGTTTTGGCGAAGAATGCAACCTACGAGTATTCCATTGTCAAGAATTTGGACAAAACTCCCGCTCAAATTTCTTTTTGGGCTTTATTAATGAGTTTTGAGACCATCAAAAAGCAATATTAAAAGTACTTAATGAAGCGTATGTACCGACAGGAACAAGTGGTGAGAATCTGGACACCATGGTAAGTCCTTTCATTGGTAGTTATCAAATCTATTTTAGAGAAGAAGAATTACCAATTGAAGGAGTGATGCACAATCGTTCCTTGTATATCACCGTCAAATTCAGGGACAAGTTTGTAGCTCGAGTATTGATTGATAATGGTCAACCCTTACATAGCTAAATCATGATGTTTGAAAAATCCGTCAGAGTCGCATGAATGTAAGGGCGTTTGATGGTTTGTAGAGAGAGACCATGGAGTATCTAGACTAATGTATCCAAATGGGGCCCGCATAATTTGTCACTGAGTTCCAAGTGATAGGTATATCCACAAGTTACAATATGTTGCTAGGAAGACCATGGATCCATATAATCGGAGCAGTCCCATCCATATTGCATCAACTTTTGAAGTTCATCTAGGAGGATCATGAAATTGTCATTCATGGTAAAGGGAGTAATTGTAGTTACCCTGGCTTCTCCATTCCAGTCATTGAAGATTCTTCTCAAAGTACTGACTTTCACATGGTGTAGATAATTAATGCTGCTATTGAAAATATGACACACAAGTACTAATGGCGCCAATGTATAAAATGCTTGCCACGACTATGCTAAGAAGCAATTTTGAACCTGGGTATGAGTTAGGCAAGAATTTGGATGGCTGATATACCGTGGTTTTACGGTATTATTAATGCTTTTTCCTTCAGTTTACTGTGTGTCTTAAAGACTTCTTGTATTGATTTTTATGTAAATTTCTCTTTATTTGCAGGAAAATAGTTTTTAGATTAACTTAAACTTATTACTAAAGTTTAGTCAATATTTTCTTGATTTTACTTTTCTAATATTTTTTATTCTTGCAGAACTATCTTCCTTGTATGCCAAATATACAAAGAGGAAGAGAACCTTGTTTCCCTACGATCATGAATTAAAACGTACACTACACAATATGAATCCAAACTTGGGTATTAATGATGATGATCCAAACCAAAACATACCAGCTCCGGTTGATGTTCATATTTAGTTATTACCCGATGATCTGGGTGAAAATCAACAAAGGTGAAAAAATCTCGCTTCACGCTCTCAAGAATACTACAGAGGCTATGATAATATAACAGACTCTGATGGGCCACTTGTCTTACCCCCTCTACCACCAGGCCACACCTTTGTGGTAACTAGTAGTCTGATGCAACTACTCACTGCTAGAGGTTTGTTTTCAGGGCTACCTTCTGAGGATCCACATGCCCATATAGCTATGTAAGGGCAGTGTGTAAAAGCTGTGTAGGGAGACCTGATTTGGATTTGGATGTAATAGGTCTAAGAGTATTTCCTCTCTCACTGACGGGAGAGGCTGCTATTTGGTTCACTGAGGTCCCTTATAACTCAATTTTCACGTGGAACCAACTAAGGGACGTTTTCTTAGCACGTTACTACCCGGTCTCCAAGAAACTTAACCATAAAGACAGAGTGAACAAAAGTCAGTTAGTAGTTCCTGGGATAGATTCAGCTCATTATAGAGAAGCGTCCCCAATCACCGCATAGATGATGAGTCACTGAAGGAATACTTCTATCGGGGACAGGATGACAATAATAAAGCGGTGTTGGATACTATAGCGGATGATTCTTATGAGGAGTGTCCTTATGCTGAGATTGCAAAAAAGTTAGAGAAAATATCCCGGAGCAATAAAGCTTGGAGTACTAGAAAGTCAGATACTAGGACAAATACCTTCGCGGTGCAATCCACTCACAACCCAGCCACAGATGAGATTCGTGAAGAGATGGCTCAGATGAGAATTGATCTTGGGTTGGTATTAAAACATATCACTAGGGTGCATAAAAGATAAAAACAGTTAACTACTTGTCTAAACCACCACCACCAAATGATGATTGCTATTATTAGGAGAATTCCCATGCGGTAAATAAACAGACGGGGGGTTTCCAACCGAGTGAGCCAGGCTCAAATCAGGAGAATTGGCCCAAGGTCAAGGAAACCAAGGTCGGATCTATGGTAACTATAATCGTGAGGGTCATTATGTCTGAGATGGAAACTAAAACCGCAAAAACAACTTCAAGAGGGGTAACTATGGTAGCAGAAATTATAGGAATGAGCCCTATGTCCCTCCTCAAAATCGTGAAGTTACTCCTACGGATGGTGGAGATAATATGGCGCGAGTTAAGGATATGTTGCGTAAAATGATAAGGAGGTTCGATGCTAGTGATGAGAACATTAACGAGTTAAAGAGTGATTTAGCGGGTATTGGACAGAAAGTCGATACACATGCAATATCGATTAAGCAGATTGAGTTGCAAATGGACCAATTATCTGCGACTGCGAACACACAGCAGTCGGAAACTCTTCCTAGAAACACTGTCCAAAATCTAAAAATGATGGACACTGTATGACAATCACTATTCGGGGTGGTAAGCAGACCATTGACCCACCTATGCCGTCTAATGAGGAAATATTGATAAAAGATAATGATAAAGTGGTAGAGGTTAGTGGTAAAGTAGAAGATAACACGAGAAAAGATGCTGAAGTGCCTACAAAGGTAATTCCCATGCCTAGACCACCCCCCTTTTCTTAAAGATTAGTGAAAAAGACCGAGGATGATAAGTATCGACATTTTATAACAATGTTGAAGCAACTTTCTATCAATGTCCCTTCAGTAGAAGCTCTAGAACAGATGCCCGGTTATGCCAAGTTTATGAAAGATCTGGTTACAAAGAAAAGATCGGTCACTTTTGAGGATGATGATAAAATGAAGCATTGTAGTACTATTGCTACAAGATCTCTGGTAAAAAAGAAAGAAGATCTGGGTGTGTTCACTATTCTTTGTACAGTCGAGTCATTATATTTTGCGAAAGCATTATGTGATCTGGGGGCAAGCATAAATCTCATGCCCCTCTCGATTTATAAGAAGTTGGGTTTGGGTGATCCAAAGCCCACTGCGATGCGGCTACTGATGGCCGATCGAACAGTAAAAAGGCATGTAGATATACTCCACGATGTGCTTGTCAAAGTGGAGTCGTTCATATTTACGGCAGATTTTGTTATTCTTGATTGTGAAGTCGATTTTGAAGTGCCTATTATTCTTAGGATGCCATTCCTTGCTACGGGTAGAGCCTTAGTTTATATGGAAAAGGGGCAGATGAAATTTCGGTTGAACAATGAACAACATTTGCAGGTTCATGAGGCAGACTGGTGAGCGTTAATCGGTATCTGCTATATCCTACAAAGAAAAGATGAAGAAGCACCATGACCTAAAAATTGAAAAACGAGAGTTTATGGTTGGGGATTTGGTGTTTTTACACAATTCTAGGTTGCGTTTGTTTCTGGGAAAGCTCAAGTCCAAATGGACTGGCCCTTAATTGATTACCCAACTATTCCCTCATGGAGCAGTTGAGTTAGAAACCAATGAGGGTGTGCGGTTTAAGGTGAATGGAAAACGAGTAAAACTCTATTTTGGGCATGCTTAATTGGCAAATGAAGTGATCGAGGTATACCATCTTTATGAAGGCTGAGTAATCAAGTGTCCTCAGTCGTGCCGCGACGTTAAAACAGGTGCTGATTGGGTGGAAACCCAATACCTATAGTTTTCTTTCTAGTAATGGTAGCATTTTCTACTAATGGGTTTTAAATTTTCAGGCACATCACCAGGAAATTTTGCAGAAAATCACTTTGCAACAGTCACTGACGGACACATCGACGGACCGTGACGCATGCGACGAATCGTCGCATGAATCCTTCATGCCAGGTACGTCTTTCATTTATTTTCAAAACTAGGGCACACACGACCATCGTCGGGGACTCGTTGCGTCATTAAAGCATACCCGACTCGACTCGGCTGGGGGTATTTTTTAAAATCTTAACATTTAAAAATCCCACCCCTTCACTTTACCCATTTCCTTCCCTCTTTCTCCTATTTCCCTCCCTTTCAAACTTCCAACTTCCTACCTCTCGTTTCTATCAACTGATCACTTCTCCAATTCCCCAAATTTCTAAAATCTACTCTCTACTAGTCAGAGTCTGCTGCTGTGATTCTGTTCTTGCTAACCAAGTGCCTCACTTACTTGCCTTTCTCCTGTTCTCAGGTATATGGCTCTGATTTCTACCCATTTACATTGCATTTTTGTTTTTCAATTAGTATTAGCCTATTTCTTATTGATGGGTCTTCATTCTTTGATCCAATTTTGTTTGACCTAGGTTGAGAATCCTCAAATTGCCTTGTTAAAACTCTAGAAATAGGTGCTTTAGCATTGCTAGTTTACTGGGTATTTGGGTTAGAAACATATAAGTTAACACTAAGTATTCCATGTGAGTCACAGAGGATGAATGTGGCATCCTATATTCTGTCACTGAATGATAGAATAAGACCCCGATGATGGACCGTCATACCCACGACAAACTGTCATAGGGTCCGTTCCAACACCCCCAACACCCCACTGTCCAATTTTCTCCAAGTGTCCGACAATGGATACATGCGATGGACCGTCGTTCCCACGAGGTCCGTCCTGCACAACCGTTCTGATTGTCAGAGACCCTATTCCTAAGGGTCTCTTACTTTTTCTAAGTGTACTCTGACGGACATCTACGATGGACTGTCATACCCTCGACGGTCCGTCCTGCACGACCATTCTGGTTGTCAGAGACCCTATTCCTAAGGGTCTCCAACTTTTTCTAAGTGTCCTCTGACAGACATCTATGATGGACCGTCATACCCTCGACGATCCATCCTGCAGAACCTTCGTGACAGTCAGAGACCCGTCTCCTAAGGATCTCCATACCTTTTTCTAAGTACCCCACAACGGACATCGATGACGGACCGTCATTGTCACGATGGTCCATCCAGCTTCGCCGTCATAACTATCAGAGACTTTCCTTCAGGGGTCTCCACATAAACATAGTTGAAGTAAGACATAACGGACCCCATGACGGTCTGTCGTACTCACGACGAGTCGTCACCTGGTCCATCGTGTTTCACTGTTACTACAGAGATGTCATTATAGCTTTGCTCTTATATTTATTTTGTGTCGTTTTTGCTTGTCCTGTTTACACCTTCCAGTATTAACATTGATTCTTTATAGGTACTATCTCTAATGGCACCAAAAAAAGATCGAGTTTACGCATATGGGCGTTCAAAGTATATCGCCCCGTTTGCCCGACTGGTTATAGGCTCTGATGATGAGCATGATCCCGAGTATGTGCCCCCAGGCACTTCCACTCCTTCACGAGCTGCACGGCAACCAGAGCTACACCCAAAAAGGTGGCGTCCAGCGTAGTCACTGCCTCCCTGTCTGATAAGGAGCGCACACTGACCGGCACACCTTATGGGTCAGCTACACATGAGGAAGGAGCGTCTGGTTCCTTCGGAGTTTCGTGGTTGGAGGAAGCCTCCGGGTCCGCAGAAGTCCCTGCACCCGCCACAGCTGTACAGTCTGCCTCGTCTGATGAGGCTGACAGTGCTGATTCCACTCCAGGCTCACCGACTTGTGCTCTCACCCCGGTTGCCAACCATCCCAACGCGTGGTGTCTCGACGGGCAATATCAAGTGTATTCAGACGCAAAGTTTATGAATGATAAAGGCGTCATGACACGGACCCTTACACTGCAGAGGCGGGTCCTAACGGGAAGTCTCCCCACCATGCCAGACATCCACAATCTCTTCACAAGACACCGGGTAGAGTGGAAAACTCGTGCTTTGGGCCGCTACAGTGAGGACATGGTCCGAGAGTTCTACACCTCTTATGTGGATACTCTCCGATCACATATAGATAGACGGGCTTCCCCCACCAAATAGGACCCACTTGAGCATGTCTGAGTACGCGACATACAGGTTGATATCTCCCTGCCCGCCATCCGCCGGTATCTGTACGGTAAGGATGTTGATGCCAATAGGACCCCTCTCACCGCCGAGTTCGACTACCCGTGGCAAATTGCAAAAGATGGCCAATTCTTGTGTGAGCCATCACTGAGAGAGACCACCAAGAGGTGGATGGCCCTACCCACTGTGTCTTTCGATAGAAAGGATGCTAACTGGGTAACGGAGCCGAAGGGAGCTATCAAGAAGGATAACTTGACCTTCACGGCTAAGTTCTTATGGTTGACTGTCCACCACTGCCTTTCCCCAACGGCTGCTGATAATATTGTCACATGGGATCGCGCAGTTCTGATGGAGGCGATGATAGCCGAGTTTGAGATGGAGTTCGCTTGGCTTCTAAAGGCAGTCATGCACGAGAGGGCTTTCAAGGTCACAATTACTTACCCTTTTCCGTGCATGATATTTTTCTTATACAGGTCTGCAGGTGTGCCCATCTGGCACATTGATCAGCTCAAGACTCCGTTGGGCACTGTTGATATCGGCCTCATCAGGGATGAGGCCAAAAAGTTGGCTCCACGCAGAAGGCCCTGTCTAGAGTTACCTCCACTTTATGAAAATCTGGCGGATACGGTAGCATATGCTCGAACGGCTATGAAGGCTACTTCTGAAACCACTGACACTACCCCGGTCGAGTCTATAACCGGGTAGTAGCACTGCCCCTATCTCATCTCGCTCAGCCCGTTCCCTGCTTTGGTCCCGCTTGCTAGGGTCCAGAAACTAGAGGCACTGATGGCTACACTTCTGCATCACATCCAGCCTTGGATGCAGAGGTCTATTGCTGAGGAAGAAGAGCGCATGGAGCGTAAAATGGTCCAGCACACAGAGCGGAAGATTGCTGAAGTTCATCAGCGCTTGGATGCTTTTGACTTGTGGGTGCTAGCCCGGCCAGCCCCTCGGGTGGACATGTCGACCCTTTAGGCTGCGGTTGAGAGTCTGCGAGCGGACATAGATATGATCCTAGAGGCTAGGGTGCCTGAGTCTGAGGCCCCTTCTGCAGAGCCTGCTGAGGACACAGTGATGGCGCCCTTATTCGCCACTTCTGAGGTTCCACCACCTCCCCCTCGAGAGCATGCCAAGAGGCGCAAGGGTCAAGAGGAGGAAAGCATGACATAGAGATACACCACTGCATGAACCTAAGTCTAAAATTCGAACCAGGTGTCTGATAATCTGGTAGATTAATGAGACGTCAAGTGAGTGTGAGGAAGATTTGAATAGTCAACTATTTGTACTGCGTTAGAACTTGCCTGGTTAGTCCTGCTAAAAGTAAGCTGTAATAAACAATCAGGAAAGGATCATAGGACCTTGTTCAATATAGCCAATTTTTGGCCTAAATAAAAAAAATCAAATGAAATTAATCCCTCTTTGATCCAAATTATTTGAGCTTAAAATAGACTTTTCTTTTTCACCCCAACTGATCTTTTCTAGGGAATAATGTGTTGGCGCTGGTACCTCCTTGGACATGTGCACCTCAGCTTATTCCAAAAGCATAAGTGGAGGTTGGTTAATGAAGTAAATAACCTTTTCGTGGCCCTGACCCAACTTTGGGTATTGTGTACTTTGACTCATGGCAAAACCATGAGTTGAGGGTGGCTCTTATGAGGAATGCTCTGGAAAGTGGGGTTGAGAGAACAAAGAAAGAGAAAGAACAAAAGTAAAGTGACTCAAGAACTAGTTGAAAAAAAAAACAAAATACAAGCAAGAAAAGAAGAGAGTCACTTACACAAATGAAGAAAGAAGGGAAAATAGCAAGGTGAAAGCACATGAGAAATTGGGCGAAATTAAAATGATTAAAAGTGGAATGTTTAGCCGATATGTCAAGGGGGGCAAAAAGTCTCTAAAGTATACCTAAATATACCCTACCTGACCCTGAGCCTATGTTTCAAGCTAAGAAAGTCCTATCGTGATCCTAAGAGTTGTATGGAGAACTTAAAGCAGTGAAAATAAGGGAAAGCTTATGGCAATATGTATGAATGAGTTGTGAATTTGTTCTGAGAGTGAGTGTTGAAAAGAAATCCTTATACTCAAATTGAAATCATTGTGTGAAAAATGAGGATGTTGTTTTGAAGTGAGTACACTAGTTGCAATACCGGAAATATTAGCACATCAATGAGAAATTGAAGAGGATAGGTGTCAGTGTAAAGTGAGTCTGTGTCATGGTATGATTCCACATAATTCAAGCCTAATAGTGATAACATGCATACACATGATGAGACTGATCGGGATTGATAGCCAAATTTTTGCGAAAACTAAAACATGGATACTATTGTACAAAGATTTTGTAGTGAGTCATAGTGGTCGCTTGAGGACAAACAATGAATTTAAGTTGAGGGTGTTGATATACCGTGGTGTCACGGTATTTTTAATGCTTTTTCCTTAAGTTTAGTGTGTGTCCAAAAGCCTTTTTGTATTGAATTTTATGTAAGTTTCTCTTTATTTGCAGGAAATATGTCTAAAGATGAACGCGGAAGTGTTTGAGCAAGAAATGCAGAAAAGTTACCACCTGCGGGGCTTGTGAAGGTCCGTAGGTGGCATCGTAGTGAAGCTGCTGAAGGAAGATGGGGAAGTCTGACCTAAGTGTGGGATTACGAAGTTCATGACGGACCGTCATAGCCACGACGGTCCGTCCTGCTGGTTCGTCGTGATGATCAAAGAGTAGTCCCAATACCCAAATTCCAAGAAGTTTAACTGTTATGGAACGGAGACCCTCAACGGACCGTTGTGCTTGGAACAGTCCGTCATACCTGTTCGTCGAGGGTAATGAAGAAAGCAGCAGAAGGATTTGTAAAGTATAGGATGACGGAGGCCATGATGGCCCGTTGCGACCATGACGGCCCGTCGCGACCACGACGGCCCGTCATGAGGTCCGTCGACTCGGACGCATTTTAACAGATTTTCAGCAATTAGAGACCTTCTTTTATAGGGTTTTTGTTTTTATAAATAGTTGGAAAAACCTCGTTTTTGGAGTTACACTCTTTGTTAGTAGACTCTTTGTTATTAGACTTTGTGATTGTTATACTTTTTGAGAATCTTTAGTCCTCGATTAATTTCAGTAATTGATACACTTTTTATGGAATTGATTGTTGGGGCTTTTGTCGATTAATCAAGTGAACTTGTGGACTTTATTCTTTCTAATTGAAATAAGTGCATGAATTATTATATTACATTACATGAATATTGTGATTATGACTATGAGTAACTAAACTCCATAACTAGGGTTGTGGGAACAATGGGTGAATAATGAGGTAAAATCTTACTAAAATAACAATTCTAGAATAGTGTCTTGCATATATTGATAATTCTTTCATTTAGAAGTCTTTTTAATGGATGGCCAACGTTATAACTCGCCTTAATGCTACTTGCCGGACCAAGGAGGTAGATAATAGGAAAAGAATTATCAGCATAGATTTAGTGTATACTATCTAATAAGCTAGTATTGATTGGTACGAGGTAATAACTTAGTCAAATGTCGAATACAATGCTTAATATGAGGTAAAGGTAACGGTTAGTATAGCAACACACGTAGCCGGACCAAGGTGCAGAGTGAAAATTTCTAGATGCCGGACCAAGGATTTAGAAATACATAACTTATCACTTTGCATGCAAGATACTAGGAAAGAATTGTTATAGTTAGAATTATCAAGTTAGGAACCTTTGGGGAACACTAAACCCTAGTTACTTTTATTAATTGATTAAACTCCAATATTTGAATCTGTTAGTTGTTTACTTTAATTTAGTTAGTTTTTTCATTCATTTAGAAATAACCCCCCCCCCCCCTTTATTGTCTTTTGTTTTCTAAGGAAGTAATTGACTAAATAATAATAATAATAAATTAAAGTTAAGTCTGAAATATTTTCCTCGTGGGAACGATCCCAACCTCATTAGTTGGGTTCTTTACTTAATACGACCGCTTTACTTCTTATTTGAGAAGTAAGTTTGAGCGTATCAATGACAAATCTGAACCTCTTCCTACACCACTTCAAAATTTCCTCTTTGGCATTGTGATACCCAACAAGGAAGGAATTATTTGAAGCAGAAGCAGGGAAGAAGTATGGATGTGATATACCAAAGCCTATTCCAGATTTGTATTAGTCATTTGTTACCAAAGCTTTAAAGCCTGAGATCGATGGTCTAGTGGAAGGGATGGGAAGATTATTTGATGAACAAGTGTGTGTTGTGATCTTGGAAGAATGCACCATAACACCTACCATCCGAGATGTTGGACGTGAAGAGATGCTACAGAATTGGATGGCCACTCCACTTATGATCCATCGAATGGCTCGGTGAAAATTGGTGTTTTTTTATGAGGACTGAAATCACCATTTATGCCACTTTATTTTTCATCGTAATGTTTAAAAAGGAAATGAATCATGAGTCATGACCAAAGTTTGTATGCCTTTTTAAAAATTCCAATGAAAGCCTCGTTTATTTTAAATTGATTATCTTGCCTTTGCAAATTATTCTCTAATATGTGCATTTGAATTCTTTCTATCTAACATGGTTTATTTATTGTTCTTTTCAATAAAATTGAATCTAAACTTGCCAATGTTATGACATGTCATGAACACGGTGAACCAAGTAGGGTCAATGAAGATGAATGCGAAGAATATAATGAGAAAACTATGATGCCGAAGCACCTCACCGAGGACTTGAGGCATCTTGAAAATTCCAAAAATCCCAACCTGGATGAGAAAGAGATAGTAAACTTGGGATATGACGAGTCGGTTAGAGAAACCTGAGTCCGTATCCATTTGACAACAATAGAAAAAGAAAAATTTGTCGAGATGCTTAAACAATACATCGATGTGTTTTTCTAGTCTTATGATGATATGCCAAGGTTGAGCACCGATATCATTTCCCATTAATTGTCTATCAATCAAGAATATTTCCCAATAAAGAAGAAGACCAGAAAATTCAAGCCAAATCTGAGTTTAAGGATAAAAGAAGAAGTCATGAAGAAGATCGAATCAAAAGTCATTGAAGTCATCAAATATCCCACTTGGCTGGCTAACATTGTTCCAATGGCAAAGAAAGATGGAAATATTAGGATATACGTGGATTATCGGGATCTCAACAAAGCAAGTCCAAAAGTCTCATTGCCAAACATCCATATACTCATCTATAATTGTGCAAAATATGAGTTGCAATCTTTCGTGGATTATTTTGCAGGATACCACCAGATCTTAATGGATGAAGAAGATGTTGAAAAAAAAGCATTCATCACACCTTGGAAAGTCTACCATTATCGAGTTATGTCGTTTTGCCTCAAGAATGCTAGAGCCACTTACATGAGAGTTATGACCACCATTTTCCATGATATGATCCACAAATGAATTGAGGTGTATGTGAACGATGTCATCATAAAATCCCGTGAGAGTTAAGATCATCTGAAACACCTAGAAAAGTTCTTTGATAGGTTACGTAAGTATGATTTGAAGTTGAACCCAGCCAAATGTGCATTTGGTGCACCTAGAAAAGTTCTTTGATAGAAGTGGTATCTAGCTTGATCATTCCAAGATCAAGGCAATTCAAGACTTTCCTTCCCCAAAGATTAAGAAGGAAGTAATGAGTTTTCTTGGGAGACTAAATTACATCAGGCGATTCGTAGCTCAATCAACGGTGATATGTGAGTCCATATTTAAGTTGCTACGAAAGGATGTACCAACCAAATAGACCGAAGAATGTTAGAAGGTGATTGACACTATGAAGAGTTACCTTTCAAATCCACCAGTATTGGTGCCACCACGTGCAAACATTCCTTTGCTATTGTACTTATTCGTCTATGACAACGCATTTGAGTGTGAGTTGGGACAACATGATGATATCGGATAAAAGTAGAGATCTATATACTATTTGAGCAAGAAGTTCACATCCTATCAGGATCGTTTCACCCTTTTAGAGAGAAATTGTTGTACTTTGACTTGGGTGGCTCATAAATTGTGACATTATCTAACTGCTTATACAACACATCTCATTTTGAGAATGGACCCGCTCGAATACATATTTTAGAGAGCAATGCCCACAGGAAATCTATCAAAGTGACAAAAGTTGTAAAGTGAGTTTGACATTGTGTACATGACTCAAAAAGCATTTAAGGGTCAAGCCTTGACCGATCCCTTTGCTGGAAACGAAGTAGATGAAGGATATGAGCCGATCAGAACATGTTTCCCTAATGAAGTAGTATTATTTATAAGGGATGATATATCAGTATCATATCTTGGGTGGAGAATGTTCTTTGATGGAGTAGTGAACTCTAGAGGATCAGGAATTGGAGCAGTTTTGATATCTGAATCGGGGCAACATTTTCCAGCAACAGCATAGCTTAGATTTCTATACACTAATAACATGGATGAGTACGAAGCTTGTATTCTTCGAATCAGAATGGCTCTTGACATGAATGATCAAGAATTACTGATAATTGGTGATTCATACTTGTTGATTCATCAAGTTTAAGGAGAATGGGACGTGAAGAATCCTAAATCTTACCTTACGTAAAACTGGTACGGAGGTTATGTAAAAGATTTATAAAGACCGAGTTCAGACATACCCCGAGAATGCATGAAGAGTTTTCTGATGCCTTCGCAACCATATCATCCATGATACAACATCCTGAAAAAAAGTTACATTTACCCACTTGAGATAGGTTTAAAAGAACAACCAACACATTATTTACATCTGGAAGAGGAATAAGATGGAAATCCATGGTATATTAATGTGAAAAGGTGCTAAGAAGCTGCCAAATACCCTGAAAAAGCAACAAGTAGCCAAAAGAAAACAATCTAGAAAATGGCAAAACAACTTCTTTTTGAATGGAGAGGTTCTTTATAGGAAGAGTCCTAATCTGGGATTACTGGGATATGTGGGTGTTGCAAAAGCCACAAAATTGCTTGAAGAATTGCATGCTGGAGTGTGTGGAACGCACATGGATGAGTTTACATTATAAAAGAAAATCTTAAGGATGGAATACTTTTGGATGACTATGGAAAATGACTGTGGCTGATTTGGCCAAAGATGTCATAAATGCCAGGTACATGGAGATCTGATCAAAGTACCACCCCACGAGCTTAATGCGACGAGTTCCCCTTGGCCATTTGCAGCCTGAGGCATGGATGTTATTGAACCAATTGAGCATGCTGCCTCCAATGGTCATAGGTTCATTTTGGTCGCCATTGATTACTTCACAAAGTGGGCCGAAGCTGCTTCCTACAAAGCTGTAAGAAGAAAGATTTAGCCGATTTTGTTCACAATAATTTGATATGTCGTTTTGAAGTTCATGATTATATCATTAAAGACAATAGAACAAATCTCAACAGTCACTTGATGAAATAGATATGTGAACAATTCAAAATTACCCCCCGTAATTCAACTGCATATCGTCCTCAAATGAATGGAGTTGTGGAAGTTACCACTAAGAACATCAAGAGGATATTGAGAAAGATAATTGACAACTACAAATGTTGGCATGAAAATTTGCCTTATGCCTTGCTAGGTTATTGCACTACAATTCAAACCTCAACTGCAGCAACTCCATATCTATTAGTATACGGAACAGAGGCAGTGATTCCAACTGAAGTTGAGATACCATCTTTGAGGATTATTCAGAAAGATAGATTGAGTGATGCCGAACGGATTCGTGATCAATATGAACAATGTACATTGACTGGTGAGAAAAAATGAGTATTGTTTGTCATGGCCAATTGTATGAACAGAGAATGACTCGCACTTTCAACAAGAAAGTAATTGTTCAAAAATTTGAGGTAGGCCAATTGGTGTTGAAACACATTTTCCCTCATCAAGACGAATACAAAGGAAAATTTGCACCTAACTGGCAAGGACCGTATGTTTTCCACAAAGTAATATCAAGAGGACCTTTGGTCCTAGCAGAGATGGATGGCCGGGTGTGGTGCGAATCTATCAATTCGGATGCCGTCAAAAGATACTACATTGAAAATGATACTCCTTTCCATTATTTTCTTGTAAATGCAGTTTGCTTGTAATCGTTGTCGCATTATGTTTTGAAGTATCCTCTTTGTACTTGAACTATGTTCGACCTAAATTCTCAAGAATGAGATACATCAGCTGCCTATGTCAACCTCGGTCATATCCTTATCAAAATTTCTTGTTTATGTTAACCCTTGATAGTGGAACTATGTTAGACCTGATTCCTGCCTCAATGGAATACGTATGCATCACAACGTTCGGTCATATTCCCATAATATTTCCATTTCCATTCATAATGGAATTCATAATGGAAAGAAGAGTTATTTCTTATATACAAGGGTCAAATATCATGTCGAAATGTGCAATTAGGAAATGATTTCAAGAAAATCTCAAAAAATTGCAACATATCATGACTTCCATTATTATCATTAGATTTGTTTTAAGACATCTAACTGGGACATAATTTTTTAGAAGGATCTCAAAAATTACATCAAGGGTACTCAGAATATCAAAGTTAGTTTCAAGTGCCTCAACGTTGCATACTCTTTACGGAGTTCTAAAGTCTCCATCAAGCTATCTATCTTGACAAAATTTGAGACAAGGGGTTTTGTTCGTGCCGTGATGTCGTGACAATTAACTGGCAGAGATTTTCCTTAAAACAATTTTTCTAAAAAACTTATTAGATAGAAAATGTTTTAATATGATCTTGTATTTTTCGTAGGATTAATCAAACTTGGAAAGATAACGAGACAAGGAGCTTGGAGACTTGAAGATATCTACGCAGATTGTTCCAAAACTATTTTTTTTGGATGCAGGGTATGATAAGATCATCAAAGATACCATATTTATCAACCAATTATTTCGGGAGAACCTATCAGCAAATATTTGATAATTAGTAAAACATCTCTGCTTGACCAAAGAGTACGACATTCATTGTCCTATCCATCCTATTCAAATTGTCGAGAGGGTCATTCATATCAAACTACCAAGAGGGTCATTCATGTTCAAAATACCAAGAGGGTCATTCTTACTCAAATTACCGAGAGGGACATTCATATCGAACTGCCAAGATGACTATTCATATTTTAATTGCCAAGAGGGCCATTGCATATTTTAATTGCCAAGAGGGTCATTTCATATTTTAATTGCCAAGAGGGCCATTGATGTTCAAATTTTCGAGAGGGCTCATATCAAACTTCCAAGAGGGCCGTTCATGTTCAAATTGCCGAGAGGGTCATTATATTAAACTGTCAAGAGGGCCATTTATGTTCAAATTTCCAAGAGGGCCACTCATACTAAAATTGCCGAGAGAATCATTCATATAAAACTACCAAGAAAGCTATTGCATATTTTAATAGACAAGAGGGTCATTCATACTCAAATTGTTGAAAGGGCCATTCACATTCAAACCACCGAGAGCTCCATCCATAATTAAATTGCCGAGAGGGCCATTGCATGTTCAAATTTCCTAGAGGCACATCATATTCAAAAGCCAAAAGGGTCATTCATATTAAATTTCCAAGAGGGACATTATATTCAAAAGCCAAGAGGGTTATTCATATTCAATTGTCAATAGGGTCATCACACTCAAACCACTAAGATATCTATCCATATTTAAATTTCCGAGAGGGCTATTCATTTTCAAATTGCCGAAAGGGCCATCATATTCAAATTGCCGAGAGTATCATTTATAGTCAAATTGCCGAGAGGGTCATTGCATATTGAAACGCCGAGAGGTCTATTGCACATTCATACCACCAAGAGAACATCAACATATCACATCAGTCTAATTTACTGATTCAATATCAAAAGTAGAGTACAATGAAGAATTATATTAAAATAAGAGATACGAGTATTATTTGTTTTATGTCAAAATGAAAGAATCCGTCGTTAAATATTCAAGGAAAGCAATTAGGGGTGAAAATGGTAAAAGGCACTCTCTCTTTATTTGAATTATATTTTACACTAATGAGTTCTATCTCAGTCTTTGTCAAGAGCATCCAAAAGGATGAAGTCTCAAACCAAATCACAGGTGCGGACGACAGCAAAAGGGATGCAGCACAACGTGGAACTTTTTCTTAGCAGCGAAATAAGACGTAGTCTAAAGAGAAGTGTCAAACTCTTAAGACGCGAGATGAGGAAAGATTTCTACCACAATCAAGCCATACCCCTATTAAAGGCATGTGGGTTTTTCTTTTGTTTTATCAGTTCTAATTTTGCATCTGGGAAACTTCTCGCTCTCATCGGAGGCGACTTTCGAATCTGAGTGACAGTGCACCAAGAGTTTTAGAAATTATGTCCGTGTAAGTTCTTAATTATGTGTGTGAAGCGCTCCACATTAATTTCTAAGAGGTTGCAAGCCATTTTTCCAAACTCAACTTACTTGTCACTTTTCCAGAACTGAAGGTTATCTAGCATAATAGATTTCCTTTTCAACCAATCGAGTCGAACTATAAACAACATGCTTCCTAAGGTTTAAGGATATGTAGGAGGGCTAAATATTGAAAACTCGGTTGTATTGCAACATCGTCTCTCAAATCTAATTCTCAAGCATTCCGATCCATCATAATTCTATATTGAGTTATCTTCTAAATTCTTTCATAATCGTGCGTCAAATCAAACGTATTGAACTACAAGTTGTCTGAATCTCATATAGCCTGAGATGTGTAAGAAAACCCAATTTCACTGTTAGTCCATAATTCCTAAAGTTCGTGCCAAAATTGTTCATTTCCCTCAAATTTCTTTAATCAATCCAAGTCAAAGGAGGGACAACTGTTGACACCTAATTTTGACCCTCCACAATATAAATTAATCATCGAGCCTCTTCAATTTTGAACGATTTAAAATAATTTGTTTAATAAAATTTCAATAAATAAATAAATAAATAATAATTTGCAAGTTACTTCAAATAGTTTATCATTTTTTATATACATTTTCAAACAATATATATATACTCAATATATTAGTATATTTTATGAATATCCGGAATCATCTCAAAAAGTTTATTTTATTTAAAAATCTGGTTAATTCGTTTTATTATACAATATAGTTTCTATTTTAAATTACTTAGTTTACATTTGAGATAGATAAGTATTTTATTTCATTAAAATTAGGAAAAATCATCAAACTAGTCACAATCCCTAACTTAATTAGTAAAAACATCTATACTTTAAAATAATTATTGAAAATGTCAAAATGTCAATATTTTAGAAAATAATTTGTATTCAAATTTTATTTCTCAAAACAGTCCAACTTTGAATCAAATTCTACCTTCATTACCCATTTACACTTCTGCTTTAGTACCATTAAATTTATTTTTCATCTTTCACTTTTCAATTTTTTTTCTCTTTCATCAACTTTTCAGTTTTCACCATTCACATCTTCACTTTTCTTTTTTTTTTCTTTCATCAAAATTTCACCATTATTCTCTTCATTGTTGAAGAACTAATTACTCAAGTTCGTAAAAATTTGTTCAGATCTATCAATTAATCAAGAAATCTCTCAATTGAAAAAAGTATTTTTGAATTCATCATTTGTTTTGCCAGATTTTATTTTCAAAATCACACATTATGTTGAATTTTAGGATTGTATGTATTGGGAGAATTTTCCATAATTTTTTTAAATTTTTATATGAGTTTGTTAACTTACTCATCAAATATTTATGTATTTCAGATTTTTAGTATTTAAAATAATTTTTGTCAATATTTTTTTATGATTTATTTTTATAATTCAAATTTAGTAGAATCCACATTAGCATTTAGGTATTGAGTTGTTTCGCAAAAGTATTTGAAAGTATTTTGAATGTTCTGTAGTTTGTAGTCAAATTTATGTTTACAAAGTGATAATCTAAATACAAACCTGTATTTTGATTATTTAAAATTGTGAATGAATACGAAATCAAAAATAAACTATTTGGTATAAACATATAATGAGCAAAATAAAATACAAAACTATTTGACTGATGCAATTAGGATGAATACACATGTAATGAATATATAAATAAACTGTATTTTGGCTATTTATAGTTGAGAATGAATATGAAATCAAATATAAATACAAAACTTTATTATATACATTAGGACGAATACGAAATCAAATCTAAATATAAATTTTATGGTATACATTAGGATTAGGATGAATACACATATAATGAATACACAAATAAATTGTATTCTGGATATTTATAGTTGAGAATGAATGCGAAATCAAATATAATAAAAAAACTTTATGATATACATTAGGATGAATACGAAATCAAATCTAAATACAAATTTTATGGTATACATTAGGACGAATACGAAATCAAATCTAAATACAAACTATTTGGTATATAAAGTAATATTGAAAATAAGCAAAATAAAATACATGTGTAAGATGGATGAATACCTATATCATGAATACATGAGTATTGTATTCTGAATACTGAAAAATTTCTTAGAATGAGATATATATAAACTTCATAAAATTTCAGACATCTTTAAAGATAAATTATGATTTCATAACGTCAAAATATGCCTTAGTAGAATAAACTGCTTCAAAAAAATCAAGAAAATTGAATATTGAATTTTTAGAACAATGGTGATAGGCGTGTTTTTTAAAACATGGTGAAAGAAGAAGAAAGTGATGGAAGTTGGTGTATTTTGATAAATTGTCAATTAGTTCTTTGTTTTTGAATTTTTGTAACTGATAACACTTTTAAACAATTGTTTATTTTTAATATTTTTCTCTCCCCTTAATTTCTCAATTCTGTTTTTAACAATTGTTTATTTTTTGACATTTTAACTAAATATTAAAAATATTGACAATGAATCCTATTAAATGTCAAAATATTGACATTTTAAAAATTTTCCCTTAAAATTAAGAAGCTCATTAATTAGTTATATTAAATTCATCCTATTTAATTACTAGTCAAATTTACTAATTTAATCAATTTGACTAAGTTTTTAATTTTGATTGGAGATAAGTGCAATTTAGTCGGCCATTTCATTCCTCTTAAACTCTCTTTCAAGACCAAGTTTTTGGACCCACTTACTCACCAAATCAGTAGTCGATTTCAAGCCCACCATCTTCCTCCAAACTTCAGCCCAACATTACATTCATTAGCAAACATACAACAGCCAAATTTTGACCCCAATTCTCTTTAATACTAAACCCAAAACCCTTTCTTCAACAAATCCTATTTAATTACTAGTCAAATTTACTAATTTAATCAATTTGACTAAGTTCTTAATTTTGATTGTCTATAAGTGCAATTCAGTTGGTCATTTCATTCCTCTTAAACTCTCTTTCAAGACCAAGTTTTTGGATCCACTTACTCACTAAATCAGCAGTCGATTTCAAGCCCACCATCTTCCTCCAAACTTCAGCACGATATAACATTCATCAGCAAACATACAACAACAAAAATTTGACCCCACTTCTCTTTAATATAAGCCCAAAACCTATTCTTCAACAAAGCAACCCAACCCACTTCTTGAAGCCCAAAAAATAACAAAACACTTCAATACCCAACAACAATATACGTACGTACAACAAGACAGACCCGCTCCATCCTCGCGTCTTCTTCCTCAACAGAAATCGCGAGAACCCATACTATTAACATCAATAACTACTCAAAACGGCGCAACAGTACACCTCCGCAGCCGCGTCCCGTCCTCTTTCCCCCCTTTTGCGAAAATCACATTTTTTCCCCATCTTTCATTGTCAGTCTTGGAAAAGAGAAAAGGAAAATTCTAATTGTCTCTTGAAATTTTTCAACAGATTTGACCTAAATCTTTACCTATAAATACCCCTCTACACTCAGAATTGAGGGACACGAGTTGAGCTTGGTTTTAAAGCAATTGCCACTTCTACACTTCAAATTTTTATATCTAACTTTCTAATTCTATGTTTTTAGATGATCGATGCTAGAATTTTCTTGGTTTGTTGTTCATATTCGAAACTCGTGGTAGAAGAATCACCCCTCTCAAGATCGTTTGTCCCAGTCACTGCTCACCAAAAGGTAACATCTTTAGATTATTTATCTCGACTTAATATCTACGAGATTGTGAAATCTCTATTTCTGTTTGGCTGCTGCTGGTCCTATGAGAAATTTATTTTTATGCAACCAATATTCTGATCTTATCAGTATTATAGTAATGTTTTCTTGCTAAGATTCTCAACCTTATTCGTATTCGTTCAAATGTTAAGTTCTTACCTAAGTTTCATGTGCTCTAGTTTTGATTTAAGCTTTTGAAAATTCAAAGTAGCACTCCTCCCGACGTCAGTTCGGTTTTACTTTAGATTATAGTGATTTCTTTATGTTATTATTACGAGTTATTTTGTGTCTTAATCTGCGATATTTTCTGGCGCTATTTCAGTTTAAGTCGTTCTGTTGTTTAGTTTAGAAATATGATCTATTTGGTTTGTTTTGATCTATTAATCATAGAGTGTCCAATTTTTGGTTGCAATTGTTATAGTCATTTGAAATCGATTCATACATAGCTTAATAATCTTAATCCATGTATTTTTTTGTATTTATTTTGCTTAGTGTGAATTCACTCCATGCTCATTTCGTCTCTAGTACCTTAGAAATTTTTTCCTCTATATTTCCTGCTTAATATATGTTATTAAAATATGAATTCAAATACTTTTAGTGTATTATTTCTACTTTGAAAGCTAATATGCTTTTCATGTTTAGGTGTAGCATGATTATTTGAACTAGTTAATACAAAGGTTTGAAGGTGTACCAATGTTCTCACTATAATATGATTTTATCTTGATTAATTTTTACCCGATATTGCACCTGTTATGAGACTAGTTTGAATAGGTCGAGTGATCATCATGCTCTTTTGTTTCCAATCTATTTTATTACTTAGGACTTCCTTTTTTTGAAGTCTCGAAACATCCTTATGAAACTTGGATAAATCTTTGTCTCGTTCTGTTTGGAATAGTTTGGCGTTCATTTGGTTTCAACTATGTTGGCTATTGACTTTAGTTTTTTCTCTAATGTCTGTGTGTGTTCCTTTGGTCCTTAACTTCGCAACTATGTTAACCTCTCGTAAAGTCTATAACTTATTGTTCTTGCTTGATAGGATTGATATTTATGTCTCTTGGGATTAACCCATGATTTACATCTTTAAATTTCAAAACAGCTAGCCCCTGTAAGTTATCTGCGTGTTTCTGCATTCGGCTTTATTTCTGTTTCTTGTCATGGTAAATTTTTGGACAGTTGTTTCTCATTTTGTGTTCACTTTTCTATCATGTGCAACTTTAGCATTTTTCCAACTTGCTCGTTTAGCTTTGTTTTTGTTCTTTAGGACAAATGCTCCATGATAAAATGATTTCCTCCCAAGTTAAATGTCTATCCCTATTTCAAAATTTAGTCGCTGCTTGGTAATCTTTTCTGGATACCTGTGATTATTCTGCTATTTAGCTTAGCATGGACTGTTAAAATTTTTTTTTGGCTCCTAATGCCTGGGTTCTTTCTAGGAAAAATTACTCGTATGAATGTTTTTTTATAAATATTACAGATTTTAGCAATGCTTTTTATTTATTACCATTTATATTAATACTATTTTAAATTTGCAATATGTATTAAAAGTGAATTAAGTATGAAAATATATATGTATTATAACTATTTTTAAAAATATATTATAATTGTTTGGTAAAAAATTGAAACATTGTATTATAAGTGTATTAAAATGTATGGTAAATGTATTATCCATCAATAAAACTTGTATTATATGTGAATAATAAATTGTTTTTGTAATATGAATTAAAAGTGTATTAAAAATGTATTAAAAGTGAAAAAATAAAAAAATGTTATTGTTATAAATTGTAAATACTTTTTATTTGTAGTATATTTATGTAAGTTTCCCTTTCTTATATATATATATTATATATATATATATTATATATATATATATATATATATATAATATATATATATATATATATATATATATATAATATATATATGCTTACCATTTAGTGTTAATGTTGTCATATTAAAGGATTGGATTCATTTCATTGGAACCTTTTATAGTGTTTTTTGCAATTAGTATTAAATAAAGTTGTCCTAACCTTCTTGGGTTCAACTGTTAGTGTCATTCCTTATCATGTTTTGATTCTTAAATGGGTTGGATACCATATGTATTGTTATGGATATTAAGTGCTAACAGTAGTTTTGGGAGAAACATACAAAAATTACTATATTTATAGGATTATTAAAGTTAAATAGTTATAAGTATGATATGTATAACAAAAATGACTACATTTTAGCTCTTTTTCTAGCTATATTATTGTATATGCTTTTTATTTTTCTATTTATACATTGATACAATTTTAATTATAATGAAATAAATCAGGAAATTATATGAATTCAAATTAGTATCTTTATTTATAAAATTTAAAGTATTAATATATCAAGCATACAAGTATTTGTAAAAACTTAATGTATTAATATATTAAACAAGATAAAGTATAACAATTCAACATATGAACACGATAATTTTAAAAATGAATACATTGTTGTTAAACAAAAAATAAATACACTAATATAGTATACATATGAACATTGTTTTGAACAAAAGATGAATATATTTGACAAATACATAAACAAAAAAATGGAAAATAATAGAATGTGTAGGTAGAAAAAGTGTGCAAGTATTCAGTTGTATAAAAAAATGAAAAAAAATCAGAAACATCAATCTCTTTATGGTCATGTTTTTCTTATAATACTTGTGGCTTGGTGTTGACTCATGTATTTGTTTATAAAAAATTGTATTAATGTATCTAATTATACTTGTATTGCCTAATTAACCTTTCAAATTTGATAGATTACTTATGTATTCAAATATACCTGTATTCAGAAATTACCATTTCAACTTGTGTTAATATTAGTATACAAGTATCTATGTATATAACTATTCTACTATATACAAATTTGACGATTACACAAACCTCAATCTCTTTTTGTTCGTGTTCTTCTTGTACTACTCTTTTTTTATAACTATAGTCACTGTAATATAGAAACAAGTCCATTGAAAGCCTATATATAAAAATAGATGCAACATATATGTATACAACTATGATTTATATAAAGACGAGGAGAAAATCAATCAAGTGATATCTGATGAATTCAAATTACAAAAATTGCCCCTAAAATCATCAAAAAGATCTTAAATTGAAAGAAATTTGGGGAAAAAATACATAAATTTTGTGATATAGGAAGATTGATGAAAGAGAGTATTAGTGAGGGTAAACATGGGGAACCAATCACATAAAACATGCCCACACATCATAAAGTAGGTGTGTAACAATAATTTTCCTATTTAACTTTTCTAATTATTTATATATATACTTAACTTTGCTATTTTGTGTAATTATATCCATATAACATAAAAAAAAAATTGTAGCTATTTATTTTAAATGTATATTAATTTTTCCCATATTTTGTAGTTTTTCCTGTTTAAATAGTCATTTGTTTTATCATTAGCATGGCTCGAGTCTATGGAATTTGTACTCCTTATCTAGATCCACTCTTTAATTCAATCGACCCACTTGCCATATATTTGTTAAAGAGTTGCTATGATTTGTCTTCGGTATATTTTTGCTCTATTAATTTCGGATGCTAATTAATTTTTTTTATTTTTGTTCTTTTCCATGTGATACCAATCTAAGTTCATTTTGGACTCATTCCCTGCATTTCTTTAGGTCGAATTTCTTTCGAGTCAGCCCCGTCAATGTTCGATGATGCTGGAAGCTGAAACAGGCCCCGAACAGTCCAAAACTGGTTGTATGCTCCCTGTATACATCAGTATACACTAGTATACACCATGAAAATATTGATATACAGGTCAAAATGCAACAAACACTAGACAAAAACAAAGATACAGGTTGGAGGCGTCAAGGTGGACTGTACACAGTCGATATATGGGTCGATATACAAGAAGTGGTGCTAATATGCAACCTGTATATACTAATATATGGATTTTGTATACAAAAATGGGTTTTGATTAAAACCCCAAAAGTAGCAGCAAATTTGGCTAAGAAAGTCCAAGTTCATCTTCTCCTTTATTCCCTTAACTTACTTAATTGTGATTATTTATCGCTTTGTGTTTTTTGTTAACTCTAACTTTAAATAACTTGATTAAATTCCCCAAAAGATGAATCGTATTCATTATGTTTGTTCGTCTTGATATAATTCTTTAATTATTTTTAAACACTTTCATCATTATAAATGATCTTTAGTCAAAAAATTTTACTTTTCTTATATTAATTTAAGTTATTTTTATGTTTTAGTTAATCAATTCGGTTTAAATGTAAGATCCAATTTTCCAAAAAATTAAAAATATTCTTGTAACTATTTTCTCAAGTTAATCGAATATTTTAATTTAATATTATTATGTATATATCAAAAGTTTTTTCCTAAAAAATAGTTAAAATATTTAACCTAAGCCGTAGGATAACCGCATGTTAGCAAACACATCAAATGCCTTAAAAATCTTCTTGAAGGGTAAATAAGAACTTCTTATCCATTTTCTCTAAATTTATTTATATAAACATTTAATCTGTTAAAATCTTTTTAAATTAAGTTTTCTTAATTTTTTAAAAAATGAAGTGGCGTCTCTTTTCTAAGTATTTGCTAAATTATTTTATACTTAAAAACATTTCAAAAAGTAATTTTACTAAAGACGGTAAAGTTACAACATAACACATGGCTATCAATAACATGCTAAAGTAGCAACATCGATTGAAACTTTATGAAACAACAAAAAGATCGAAGGGTATTTCATTGAAAAGTCATTTTAACTTTTCACTGTCTCACACAATGAAGAAGCAGGGAACCATTCTTTCATTGACCCATTGATCATTTGACACATGTGGTATGAAACACGTGCTACGAGTTTTCTCCTTATATTGGGTTATGTGTCTCATTCTTTTTATTATCCAACTTCGTATAGACCTTAGTATAAACACCTTAACATGTTTAACCTCAGTTTCTCTTTTTCATTGATCCTTACATTCATTTTCTTTGAAAAACTTTTGTTTGGCTCATAAAACAAGTCATAATTTGGTGGTGGAACTCATCTCTTTACGTTTTTCAACGTAAGAGGCGATTGCTCGTCTGAGATAGTCAATCTCGCGACTTGTTCAACACACTTTATTTGTTACAAATTATCACATGCATATTATATTTGAATATAAATTCAATTTGTATAGAAGAGAATATTATAATAATCAAGTTATTCTACAATTCTGAAATATCATCATATTCTACACAAATCAAGAGCCTTAACATGTTTTTCAAACAAGTCTCTAGAGATTCCCTTCGTAAGAGGATCAACTAACATTTCACATGTACAAACGTATTGTAAAGTTATTTCTCTACTGTCACTACGTCTCTTACAAAGTTATACATGATGTCAATGGATTGTGTTTTGCTATGTTATTTAGGATCCTTCGTAAATGCGAATGATGCTTGACTATCATAATGTAAAATGAATGAACCCTTAGAATTTTTTGCAATACCCAAATGCTCAAAGAATCTCTTAAACCAAACAACTTCTTGTACTGCAAACGCACAAGACATGAATTCTGATTCCATGGTTGAAAGAGTTGTTCAAGTTTGCTTCTTACTTTTTCATGAAATAGCACCACCATTTAGTAAGAAATCATAACTGGATGTTGATTTTTTATCATTCCGATCACCAGCTCAATCAACATTTCTCTAACTTCTTGAGAATAAATCAGATCCACAAAAGAAAGTGTATGATCAACATATTTCTTAAGGTATCAAAATATTCTCTTACTACTTTCCAATGATCTCTTCTAGGATTGGATTGATACATGCTAACTACTCACAACATAACAAATGTTGGAGCGAGTACACATCATAGCATACATCCAACTCCCAACAACACTAGAATAATGAACTCGATATATGTCTTCCTTTTCTTTTTAGTATTTTGACACATTTTAAGGCTTAAAGTTTCACCTCTTACTACATGAGTATCCATGGATTTAAAACCATTCATTCGAAAACGTTCAAAGATTTTCTTTATATAACTTTCTTGAGATAAAACTCAAAAATTTCTTGGAACGATTTCTGTGGATCTTAACACCCAATATATATCTTCTTCAACCATATCTTTCATATCAAATGATTTTGAAAGTTATGACTCAATAATTTTCACATACTCTAAATTATTTTCATCTAATAAATTATCATCTACGTAAAGAGAAAGAATTACAAATTTCCATCGGACTTTTTCACATAGATGCAATGACCTTCATTGATCATGGTAAAATAAAATGGTATCATATCCTTATGAAATCTTAGGTACCATTGCCTTGAAGATTGTTTTAGGTCATAAATTGATTTTTTCAATTTACAGACTTTCTTTTCTTGACCTTTAACAACGAAACCTACGGGTTGTTCCATGTAGATTTCCTCATTTAATTCTCCTTGAGATCTTCATGTCCATTTGGTGTATTTCTAAATCTAAAAGTGCAACTATAGGTAAAAGTAATCGTATGGAGGTAAACTTCACAACTGGTGAAAAAGTTTCCTCATAGTTTATTCCAACTTCTTGAGTAAAACCTTTTGCCACCAATCGTGCTTTGTGTCTCTCTATCGTCCCATCGGATTTGCATTTAACTTTGAGAATCCATATATTCCCAATAGATTTACGTTACATAGGAAGGTCAACCAGATCTCATACTTTATTTATTTTCATAGACTCTAATTCTTCTTTCGCAGCTTTTATCCTTTCATCTCTTCTAGGGCTCTCCAAGGCCTCAGTCACATAATTAGGTTCATCCAACTCTGCTGGAGATACTAAGAAAACATAATCCTCAATCTCATAAGATTGTTTAGGCACACCTTTTCTTGTACTCTTACGTATTGACGTTAAGATTCATCAACAGAATTTTGGGATTCAAAACTCCTACTTGGACCAGGAATTATTTCTTGATCCATTGAATTATCAAGTATGTCTAACAACATTAACTGAACTTCTAAATTCAATATTTTGTAAAAAGGTTCAACTTCACTTATTTCACCCTTTTTGGGAAAATCATTTTCCAAAAAATTGACATCTCATGATACAATTTTAATAATACTTCCATCCTCCGGTTCATCAATGAACACATACCCATTCGAGCGTTCAAGTACCTTATAAAGATACATTTCTTTTATTTTGGACTTAGTTTGCCAAACTCATCAAAACGATCTTTAATATATGTCACACAACCCGGCAATCGTAGATCATACATATTTATTTTATGACCATTCCAAAATTCATAAGAAGGTGGAAGGCACTGATTTAGAAGGTACTTTGTTCAATATGTAAGTCAATAATGCATCTCCCCAGAAATAGATAGACAAAATTGTCTGCGCCATCATTGATCTTGTCATGTCTAATAATGTTTTATTTTTTCTTTTAGCAACACCATTTTGTTGAGATGTATAAGGAATAGTTAACTATTTGATAATACCCTTTTC
Source organism: Solanum peruvianum (assembly GCA_027705065.1). NCBI lineage: Eukaryota > Viridiplantae > Streptophyta > Magnoliopsida > Solanales > Solanaceae > Solanum > Solanum peruvianum. Next base: position 61,905,675 of record JAKWJD010001755.1, read on the forward strand.
AGTACATAATTCTTTAAATTTATTTGACAAATATTCACGTTCTCGGTCAGTTCTTAAAGACTTTATGTTTTTATCTAATTGATTTTAACTTCATTCATATATCTTTTAAATCACTCAAGTGTTTCATTTCAGGTTTATGAGAAATTAAATAGACATAACCAAAGCGCGTGAAATCATCAATAAATGTAATGAAGTACATAGCATCATACTGTGCCTTCACATTTATTGGACCACAAATATCAAAGTGAATTAATTGAAGTGAGAACTCAACTCTTTTAGCCTTCCCAAAAGATTTACGTGTAACCTTACCAGCATTTCACAAGTTGGCATATCAATCTTGGTAAAAGAACCTAAATTTTCTTTTTTTGCCAACCTATTCATTCGATCTTTCCCTATGTGACCTAATCGTGCATTCCATGTAAAAACATCAATATTATTGTTGCTTTCATAACATGTCATTAAACAACGATCAATATAATAGTTAAGTTGAAGGATTACAAGCGGTCATAACAAAGTCCAAAACCATATAAAACATTATCTAGAGTTATTCTAACACCATTATGACTAAAAAACAAATCGAAACCAACGTCTAATAGAATAGACACAAATAATAAGTTTCATAAAAAATCTGGAGCATATAGGACGTCATGCAACATCAAAGAATGGCCACCACGCAAGTCCACTTTGAAAGTGTCTATCCCTTCAACTTTCAATTTCACATTATTTCTCACGTAGATCCACCTTGATTTAGATGAAAGTCGACGAAACTCCACAAACACTTTTCGATCTCGACTCATGTGGTCGGTAGATCTGAGTCTACAATCCACATAGGATAAAATTCAGTTAGTAAAGAAGTTCTAGAAACATATGTAGCACTTAGAGATGCATTCAGAAATGCTACCTTTTTCGGCTCAGTTCACTCACGGGAAAAATGTCCTAGCACTTGACAATTGTAGCACTTTATTTTGATCTTGTCTCTCTTCTTGAAAAACCATTTTCCTTTCTTGGAATTTGTATTCTTCCTTTTCTTAGAGAGTCCTTCTCTAGTCTCTTTGTATTTCCTACTCTTTTTCATATTTTCCATACGCTTGAAGCCTGAAGATTTTGTACCACTTGACTCTGCCACAAAGTCATTAGAAACAGTTTTACAGCACAGGCGCTCGTCTTCAAGTTAACATGGCGTGCAACATCAGAAAATTTTTTGATGCTATCATTATGGGTCAAGTTAACCTTCAAATCTTCCAAATTATTGGAAGAGACAAAATCACTGCCTGAACTTGTTGCTTATCTTATCGAACATGACTGATATACCGTGGTTTCATGGTATAATTAATATTTTTCCTTAAGTTTAGTGTGTCCGAAAGTCTTTTTGTGCTATTTTTTATGTAAGTTTCTCTTTGTTTTGCAGGAAATCTGTCCAAAGTTGAATACGGAGATTTTGAGCGAAGAAATGTAGAAGAGAACACCTACAGAGCTTATGACGGTTCGTCGTGCTTGTGACGGTCCGTAGGTGGCAGCGTAGTAAAGCTGCTAGAGGAAGATGGGGAAGTCTGACCAAGTGTGGGGTTACGAAGCTTGTGACGGTCCGTCGTGTCTATGACGGTCAGTCCTGCAGGTTCGTCGTGAAGTTCAGAGAAGTGATCCGAGTACCCAGATTCCAAGAGTTGAAGTGTTTTGGAACGAAGACCCTCGACGGACCGTTGTGCCTATGACGGTCCGTCATACTTGCCGTCGAGGGTAATGAAGAAGAGCAGCAGAAGAAATTACACAAGTATGGGACGACGGAGTCCATGACGGTCCGTCGTGACCATGACGATCCGTCGCGAGGTCCGTCGACCCAGCCGCGTTTTGGCAGATTTCCAGCAACAGAGTCCTTGTTTAATTAGGTTTTTATTTTCTATAAATAGTTCGAAAAACCTCATTATGAGGTTATACGCCGGATAGCTAGACTCTGTTACGTTAGACTCTATTAGATTAGACATCATATCTTAGACTTTGTGTATTAGTGTTGGATTTTGAGATTCTTACAAGTGATTTTTGGAGATTAATCAAGAAAACTTTTGGATTTAACTCTTTCTCATTGAAGTAAGTACATGAATTCTTATCTACTATATTTGAATATTGTTTTTATGGCTATAAGTAACTAAACTCCATAACTAGGGTTGTGGGAACCATAAGCAAATAATGAGATAAACCCTAACTAAAATAACAATTCGAGAATAGTGTCTTGCATGTATTAATAATTCTTTCGCTTAGAAGTCTTTTTAACAGATGAGCAACGTTAGAACTCGCCTTAATGCTACTTGCCAGACCAAGAAGGTAGATAATAGGAAAAGAATTATTAACATAGATTTAGTGTATACTATCTAATAGGCTAGTATTGATTGGTACGAGGTAATAACTTAGTCAAATATCGAATACGATGCTTAATATGAGGTAAGGATAAGGGTTAGGATAGCAAGACACGTAGCCGGACCAAGGTGTGGAGTGAGATTTTCTAGATGCCGGACCAAGGATTTAGAAATACATAACTTATCACTTTGCATGCAAGATACTAGGAAAGAATTTTTATAGTTAGAGTTATCAAGTTATGAACCTGTGGGGAACACGTAAACCCTAGTTACTTTGATTAATTGATTAAAATTCAACATTCAAATTTGTTAAGGTCTCTGTCAAGTTTGTTAATAATTTTACTCATTTAGAAATAGAAACCCCCCTTTATTGTTTTTACTTTCCAAGGAAGTCATTGACCAAACAATAGTAATAACAGGTTGAAGTTAAGTCTAGACTATTTTCCTCGTGGGAACGATCCCAACCTCACTAGTTGGGTTATTTACTTGACACCGCTTTATTTCTTATTTGAGAAGTAAGTTTGAGCGTATCAAATTTTGGCGCCGCTGCCGGGGAAATTAGCTTTAGATTAACTTGAACTTATACTATACTAGTAGTTAGTTGATATTTTCTTGATTTTACTTTGTTTTATTGTTTTTGATTTCTTTTCAGAACTATCCTCCTTGTATGCCAAATACACGGAGAGGAAGAGAACCCTTGTTTCCCTACGATCATGAGTTAGAGCGTACACTGCGCAATATGAATCGAAACTTGGGAATAAATGATGATGATCCGAACCAGAACATCCTAGCTTCGGTTGATGTTCATGGTCAGATATTACCCGATACTCCGGGTGAACACCAGCAGAGGGGACAAAATCCCGTTCCACGGCCCCAAGCATACTACAAAGGGTATGATAACATAGCAGACTCGGATGGGCCACTTGTCTTGCCCCCTCTACCCACAGGCCACACCTTTGTGGTAACTAGTAGCCTGATGCAAATGCTCACTGCCAGAGGTTTGTTTTCAGGGCTACCTTTTGAGAATCCACATGCCTATATAGCTAAGGTAAGGGCAGTGTGTAAAAGTTGTGTGGGGAGGCCTGATTTGGATCTATATGTAATAGGGCTCAGAGTGTTTCCTCTCTCACTGACGGGAGAGGCCGTTATATGGTTCACTGAGCTCCCATACAACTCAATCTTCACTTGGAACCAATTAAGAGATGTTTTCTTAGCACGCTACTATCTGGTCTCCAAAAAACTAAACCACAAAGATAGAGTGAACAACTTTGTGGCACTACCAGGAGAGTCAGTTAGTAGTTCTTGGGATAGATTCACCTCATTCTTGAGAAGTGTCCCAAATCACCGTATAGATGATGAGTCACTGAAGGAATACTTCTATCGGGGACAGGATTATAACAATAAAGCGGTGTTGGACACTATAGCAGGTGGATCTTATGGGGAGTGTCCTTATGCTGAGATTGCTGAAAAATTAGAGAAAATCTCCCGGAATAACAAAGCTTGGAGTACTAGGAAGTCTGATACAGGGAGAAACACCTTCGCAGTACAGTCCACTCTCAACCCAGCCACAGATGAGTTTCGTGAAGAAATGCCTCAGATGAGAACTGAGCTTGGCTTGGTAATAAAACATGTCACAGGGGGTGCAGAAAAGATAAATGCAGTCAACTACTTGGCTAAACCACCACCTCCTAATGATGAGTGCTATTATGTGGAGGACACTTATGCAGTAAATGAGCAAACGGGGGGTTTCCGACCAAGCGCCCAAGGCTCAAATTAGGATAACTGGCTCCAAGGTCAAGGGAACCAAGGTCGGAACTATGGTAACTACAACCGTGAGGGTCATTATGTCCGAGATGGAAACTACAACCGCGACAACAACATTAACAGGGGTAACTATGCTAATAGAAACGACAGGAATGGGCCCTATGTCCCTCCTCAAAATCGTGAAGGTACTCCTAGGGATGGTGAAAATAGTATGGCGCGAGTTGAGGATATGTTGCACAAAATGATGAGGAGGTTCGACACTAGTGATGAACACATTAAAGAGTTGAGGTGTGATTTATCTAGTATTGGGCAAAAAGTTGATACACATGCAATTTCGATTAAGCAGATCGAGTTACAAATGGCCCAATTATCTGCGACAGCGAACACACGGCAACCGGGCACTCTTCCTAGCAACACTGTCCAAAATCCAAAGAATGATGCGCACTGTATGGCAACTACTACTCGGGGTGGTAAGCAAACCATTGACCCACCTATGCCATCTACTGAGCAAAATGTGAGAAAGGATAATGATAATGTGGTAAAGGGTAGTGGTGAAGCAGAGGAAAGTAATGGAAAAGATGCAGAAGTACCTATTAAGGTAATTCCCATGCCTAGGCCACCACTACCCTTCCCTCAGAGATTAGTGAAAAAGACCGAGGATGGCAAATATCGGCGTTTCATAACAATGTTGAAGCAGCTTTCTATCAATGTCCCTTTGGTAAAAGCTTTAGAACAAATGCCCGGTTATGCCAAATTTATGAAAGATCTGGTCACCAAGAAAAGATCGATCACTTTCGAGGATGATGATAGACTGCAACATTGTTGTGCTATTGCTACAAGATCTCTCGTACAAAAGAAAGAAGATCCGGGTGCGTTCACTATTAATTGTACAGTTGGGTCATTACATTTTGCGAAAGCATTATGTGATCTGGGGGCAAGCATAAATCTCATGCACCTCTCAATTTACAAGAAGTTGGGTTTTGGGGATCCAAAACCCACTGCGATGCGGCTACTGATGGCTGATCGGACAGTGAAACGGCCTATAAGGATACTCCATGATGTGCTAGTAAAAGTGGAGTCATTCATCTTTCTGGCTGATTTTGTTATTCTTGATTGTGAGGTCGATTTTGAAGTGCCTATTATTCTTGGGAGGCCATTCCTTGCTACAGGTAGAGCCTTAGTTGATATGGAGAAGGTACAGATGACATTTCGGTTGAATCATGAAGAAGCGACCTTCAACATTTGTAGGACCATGAGGCAGAATGGTGAGCTCCAATCAGTATCTGCCATATCCCACAAAGAAAAGATGAAGAAGGAGAATGAAGAAAAAAGTGCAAAACAAGAGTTTATGGTTGGGGATTTGGTGCTTGTAGACAGTTCTGGGGTGCCTTGTCTTCCGGGCAGCTCAAGTCCAAATGGATTGCCCTTACTTGATTACCCAAGTATTCTCTCATGGAGCAGTTGAGTTAAAAGCCAAGGAGGAAGTGCGGTTTGAGGTAATAGAGAACGCATAAAACTCTATTTTGGGCATAAAGCATCGGGGGATAAAGTAATAGAGGCAAACCAACTTGATGAAGGCTGAGTAATCAAGTGTCCTCAGTCGTTCCGCGACGTTAAATCAGGCGCTTGTTGGGAGGCAACCCAATACTTATAGTTTTTTTTTTCTTTCTTTCATTCTTTCTAGTAATGGTAGTATTCTCTACTAATGGGTTTTGCATTTGCAGGAACATCACCAGGAAATTCTGTAGAAGATCACTCTGAAACAGTCACCAACGGACACATGCGACGGACCGTCGTGCTCTCGACGATCCGTCCTGCACAACCGTGCTGGTTGTCAGAGACCCTATTCCTAAAGGTCTCTCACATTTTCTAAGTGTCCTCCAACGGACATCTACGACGGACCATCATACTCTCGACGGTTCGTCCTGCATAACTGTCATGGCGGTCAGAGACCCCTCCCTTAAGGGTCTCCATTTTTTTAAGTGTCCCACGACGGACATCGACGATGGACCGTCATAATCACAACGGTCCGTGCTGATTGTCGGCGCTTTGCGCCCCAGGTTTGCTTCACCTACCACTCTTGTATTTCAATTTCTTTATGCATTGGGGACAATTGCATGTCTTTTTGTTGGGGGTGGGGTAAATGGAAAGTGAGTGCTAGGGTGAAGTCTGAGTAGCCCAATTCACTATCCTCTTTTGGGGTTTTCTTGCCTGTGTTCTTTTTCCCCAAGAGACTGATTACTTTTTGTGTTGAACCGGCATGTCTATATCTTTCGTACATAGTTTAATTCTGGATCATGATGGCTAAAATGATATCCTAATAAACTTGAAAATGATGCATGACTAGGCATAGTAACTGATAATTGTGTGGCTCTAAACATGACATAGAGTTACACCATTGCATTACCCTAAGTCTTAAATTCGAACTAGGTTTATAATAATTTGGTATACTGATGAGATGTCAAGTGAGTGTGAGGAAAATTCGAATAAGTCCACTATTGGTACTGAGCTAGAACTTGCCTGGTTAGTCCTGCTGAAAGTAAGCTGTAATAGACAATTAGGAAAGGATCATAGGCCCTTATTCAATATAGCCCATTTCTAGCCTAAATAAAAGAAAACCAAATGAAATTTATCCTTCTTTGATCCAAATGATCTGAGCTTAAAATAGACCTTTCTTTTTCACCCCAACTGGTCTTTTCTGGGAACAATGTGTTGGACCTGGTCCCTCCTTGGACATGTGCACCTCAGCTTATGCCAAAAACATAAGTTTAGGGTGGCTAATGCAGTAAACAACGTTCGTTATGGCCCTGACCCAACTTTGGGTATTGTGTACCTTGACTCATGGCAAAGCCATGAGTTGAGGGTGGCTATTATGAGGAATGCTCTGGAAAGTGGGGTTTAAAGAACAAAGAGAGAGAAAGAACAAAAGTAAAGTGACTCAAGAATTATTTGAAATAAAAGTAAAGAAAAAGAAAACTATACAAGAAAAACAAGCAAGACAAGAAGAGAGTCACTTACACAAATAAAGAAAGAAGAGAAAATAGCAAGGTGAAAGAATATGAGAAACTAGGCGAGATAAAGTGATAGAAAGTGGAAGGTTTAGCCGATATGTCATGGAGGGAAAAAAGTCACTAAAAGTATACCTAAATACACGCTACCTGACCTTGAGCCTATGTTACTAGCTAAAAAAGTCTTATCGTGATCCTAAGAGTTGTATAGCGAACTTAAGGCAGTGAAATAAGGGCAAGTTATGGCAATAGGTATGAATGAGTGTGACTTTGTTCTGAGAGCGAGTGTTGAAAAGTAATCCTTATACTCAAACTGAAATCATTGTGTGAAAAAGAGGAGGATTTTGTTTTAAAGTGAGGACACTAGTTGCAATACCGGAATTGTTAGCACCTCGGTGAGAAATTGAAGAGGATAGGTGTTAGTGCATGGGGAGTCTGTGTCATGTTCTGTTCCCACATAATTCAAGCCTAATAGTGATAGCATGCATAGATTTGATGAGATTAATCGGGATTGATAGCCAAATGATTGCAAATGATAAAACATGGATACTATTGTACAAAGATTTTGTATTGAGTCATAGTGCGTCGCTTGAGGACAAACAACGAATTTAAGTTGAGGGTGTTGATATACCGTGGTTTCATGGTATAATTAATACTTTTTCCTTAAGTTTAGTGTGTCCGAAAGTCTTTTTGTGCTAGTTTTTATATAAGTTTCTCTTTGTTTTGCAGGAAATCTGTACAAATTGAATGCGGAGATTTTGAGCGAAGAAATGCAGAAGAGACCACCTACAGAGCTTATGATGGTCCGTCGTGCTTATGAAGGTCCGTCGTACTTATGACGGTCCGTAGGTGGCAGCGTAGTAAAGCTGCTGAAGGAAGATGGGGAAGTCTGAGCAAGTGTGGGGTTACGAAGCTTGTGACGGTCCGTCGTGTCTATGATGGTCCGTCCTGCAGGTTCGTCGTGAAGTTTAGAGAAGTGATCCAAGTACCCAGATTCCAAGAGTTGAAGTGTTTTGGAACGAAGACCCTCGACGGACCGTTGTGCCTATGACGGTCCGTCATACTTGTCGTCGAGGGTAATGAAGAAGAGCAGCAAAAGAAATTGCACAAGTATGGGACGACAGAGTCCATGACGGTCCGTCGTGACCATGACGATCCGTCGCGAGGTCCGTCGACCCAGCCGCGTTTTGGCAGATTTCCAGCAAACAGAGTCCTTGTTTAATTAGGTTTTTATTTTCTATAAATAGTTCGAAAAACCTCATTTTTGAGGTTAGACGCCGGATAGCTAGACTCTGTTACGTTAGACTCTATTAGATTAGACATCATATTCTTAGACTTTGTGTATTAGTGTTGGATTTTGAGATTCTTGCAAGTGATTTTTGGAGATTAATCAAGCAAACTTTTGGATTTTACTCTTTCTCATTGAAGTAAGTACATAAATTCTTATCTACTATATTTGAATATTGTGTTTATGGCTATAAGTAACTAAACTCCATAACTAGGATTGTGGGAACCATAAGCAAATAATGAGATAAACCCTAACTAAAATAACAATTCTAGAATAGTGTCTTGCATGTATTAATAATTCTTTCGCTTAGAAGTCTTTTTAACGGATGGCCAACGTTAGAACTCGCCTTAATGCTACTTGCTGGACCAAGGAGGTAAATAATAGGAAAAGAATTATTAACATAGATTTAGTGTATACTATCTAATAGGCTAGTATTGATTGGTACGAGGTAATAACTTAGTCAAATATCGAATACAATGCTTAATATGAGGTAAGGATAAGGGTTAGGATACCAACACACGCAGCCGGACCAAGGTGCGGAGTGAGATTTTCTAGATGCCGGACCAAGGATTTAGAAATACATAACTTATCACTTTGCATGCATGATACTAGGAAAGAATTGTTATAGTTAGAGTTATCAAGTTATGAACCTGTGGAGAACACGTAAACCCTAGTTACTTTGATTAATTGATTAAAATCCATATTCAAAGTTGTTAAGTGTCTCTGTCAAGTTTGTTAATTAATTTTCACTCATTTAGAAATAGAAACCCCCCTTTATTGTTTTTACTTTCCAAGGAAGTCATTGACCAAACAATAGTAATAACAGGTTGAAGTTAAGTCTAGACTATTTTCCTCGTGGGAACGATCCCAACCTCACTAGTTGGGTTATTTACTTGACACGACCGCTTTACTTCTTATTTGAGAAGTAAGTTTGAGCGTATCAATGACCAGCACTCTTCATTTGAGCTATCATGTTTGACGCACCCTAAGGTGTTGTTTGATATTCTTATCATGACGCTTTTTGTAAGTGTCAAATTTGATAGTCAATTGTCAGAGGCGGGTTACAGATGTACCCCTATACGTTTCTCGTAGATGTGCCGAAATAGCATGAGCAGTAAATTTCTCACATTCATGTATGAGGTTTCAACACAGAATTAACTATTATTCCACGTGCAGTGGAGTTAGCTTTTTCTCAAGCTTTGTAAGCTTCAAGATTCCTTCTGTGTTGTGCAGTATTACCCTCTTCTGCTTGATTAAAAACATGATTTATACCTTCCGGAGTATTTTGCTCTTCCAGTACATATCATATTTACGACTCCAAATGTCGTAATTGTCATCTTTAAGTTTTTCACCTTCGTTTAATTTAACAATGATACTTTTGTATGTCGCTTTGATTTCTTGATAGAGTTTGTGTCGCCTTTGAGACAATAATATTTATTATTTCACGCTCTCGAAAATGTATCTTAGACAACTTGCTCTTCTACCTTATTTCTTTGCTCGATTTGAGAACTCCCACTTGCAGTGATTTAAGCATATTCCTATTCAACCATATCTGAAATGAGAACAAAACAAAAATATGGTTAATACTATTTAATGTGACAACATATGTCCCCAATTTCTCATAAAAGACGAGAAACTATTTAAGGAATATAAAAGCTAAGCGAATTTATCAAGAACAATTTTAATACACATAATTAAAATTATAATATAGTAAAAAAAACAATTGATCACATTCTTTGTAAAATAAAGAAGATAATACAAAGTCTATTTCCCAAAAAGTTTTGAGTATAAATCCTTCTTCTTTTTTTAAATCCTATCCATTGTACAAATACAATAATTAATATCTTTATGTAAATTGGTATGAGTGTCACATCAGATGACAAAAGTGTTTTTTTAATTCTCAATTAATATCTAGCAGAAAAGAAGCAACTTACGTCTTTCTTTAAAAAAAATTAAGTTCTCCGTAGTACTATTATAAAAGCATGTGTACTAGTCTCCTTATTCTAAAAGGGCATTGTATTTTTTTTTATTTGACCTCTTCCAACAAAGAAAGTACAAAAAAAAAAATAGTACAAGATCATATAAAACCATAACAAGCCTTTTCCTTTACTACTCTTATCTTATTCAACTTTTCATCTTATATCTAGATTAAAAACTTTTTTTTTAAAAAAAAAAACAGCAAAAACGCTCATTCACGATAGAGAACAAAATTACTCTCTATCCTTTCCTTCATCCACGACAGAGTAAAAAATTATTTTCTGTCCAAAAAAAAAAAAAGTTGATCATCTTTAATTGTTTCCCAACAAAGAATGAAACTAAAGACACTTCATTGTTAGAATATCAAGTTGAAGAATGAAGGTATGTTCTTCGATGTACGATCAATTTTAATTTTTTTCTAACTTATGAATTGACTTCATTATAGTTTCAAAGAAAATATATACTGATCTTCATATAAATATTGTTGACACAGTATACTGATCTTAATTCATCATAGTTTTAAAGATCTACATATAAATATACTGATCTTTACATATATATATATATATAATCTGAAGTGTTAAAAAAATACTTAATTTAAAAAGAAGAGAATATTAACGTTGGAACAGTTACATATAGTTATTCCCGACCCTTATTAAATTAATATTATCTTCTTCTTTTTCCTTCTTTTTTTATTCAGAAAAATAATTTTTGGGTTAGATCGGGTCAGGTCGATCCACATCGGTGATTCAATTCCAAAACTTACATTATCAAAACCATATACATTTAGTGGTTGATTACATTTTACTTCAGAAATTTTCTCAATTACAAAGAAAATTGAATTTTTCATTGCCGGATTGTTCGACACATTACAAATAATACATTACTTTATGGAATGGATGTATCCAAGAGAGGATAGGAATTTATATGAGAGTTGATATGTATCTGAGAATGGGATTGATTACAAGAAAGGATAGGATGTATACAAAAATGGATAGGGATGTATCTGAGAGGTAAAGATTCTATCCGAGCGAGAGGGGATAGGAATGTATCCAACAAGGAATTTTTTAAACGGAAAAGGCTCAAAACTATCCTTAAACTATTTGAAATAGCTCATATATACCCTTAAACTTTATTTCGGCTCAAAACTACCCTTCCCATCATACTATTGGGTCAAAAGTACCCTTCTTATTAATGGAAGTTGTTAAATGCCACGTGGATGTCATATGGATGTCACATTGCATGCCAATAGGATGCCACTGTCACATAAACTAAATAGAAAGGGTTAAAATACCCGTAAACTATACGAAATAACTCATATTTACGCTTGGACTATATTTCGGCTCAAAACTACCCTTTCCGTCAAACTATTGGATCAAAAGTACCCTTCTTATCAACAGAAGTTGTTAAGTGTCATGTGGATGTCACATTGCATTCCAATAAGGTTCCACTGCCACATAGACTAAATCCCTAAATCCTAATTACTTCCCCCGTCATTTCATTATTTCAGAAATGATATATTCATCGATTCTCCCTAAATCCGCGGTTAGGATTTTATACTTTTCTTCGTGGCTGGGTTTCAAAGTGAATATTTATGCTTGTAGGTTAGTAATTTTTTTCTTATTTTATTATGTTTAAGATTTCAAAGCATGATAGTTAGTATTTCACAACTTTCCCCTAATTTTGCAGCTAAGGCTTCGTAGCTTTCTTCGGGGCTGAGTTTCAAAGTGGATATTTATGGTTGTAGGTTAGTAAATATTTTTTCTTATTTTATTACGTTTACGATTTCAAAGTATGACAGTTAGAATTTCACAACTTTTCCATGATTTCGCGGCCAAGGTTTCTTAACTTTCTTCGGAGCTAAGTTTCAAAGTGGATTTTCGTCGTTGTAAACACTATAAAATAAGAAAAAAGTTTACCAACGAAGAAAAATGTGAAACCTTAGCCGCGAAATGAGGGAGAATGGTGAAATCGTTTCTGGAAAATAATGAAATGAGGGGAAAATGAGTAATTAAGATTTAGGGATTTAGTCAATATGACACATGTGGAATTTAACAACTTTCGCTAATAAGAAGGTCACTTTTGACCCAATATTTGACAAGAAGGGTAGTTTTGAGTCGAAATATAGTTTTGGGGTAAATATGAGCTATTTCGAATAGTTTAAAGGTATTTTTGACCCTTTTTCTTTTAGTCTATGTGGCAGTGGAAATTTATTGGGATTTCATGTGGTATCCACATGGCATTTAACAATTTCCGTTAATTAGAATGACACTTTTGACCCAATAGCTTGACGGGAAGGATAATTTTAAAACAAAATATAATTTAAGGGCATATATGAGCTATCTCAGATAGTTTAAGGGTATTTTGACACTTTTTTATTTTTTAAATGATAGGAAATTTTAGAAATTATAATATTTAAGTTGTATATTTATATATTTTTTTCTTAAATATCATCTATATTTAACTTATTCTACGACTCTTACGTGATTTGTACGTAAAATGACAGTTTTTAGTGCAATATTATTAATACTGACCCGGCCGGCCGATAATTCACGAAACAACACTAGTGCATTGAGTTGAGAAATGATCTTTATAAATAAAAAAAAACATCTTTCAGAAAACAAAATCTTAAAATTGAAAACAACAATTGTGAAGGACTACAGAAACAAATCTCTCAATACCAACAAGAAAACAATTTATACCTTTAGACAAAATAAATTAAATACAAAAGTAGAACAATGACTAGACCGGTTTGCAAGTTATACTCTTCATTTTGTTTAGTTGTCGTAAATTTTTTTTTGAGTGTTAAATAATATAAATTTTAATAAATATTTTAACATAATTTTTCATCTTATAGATATAAAAAAAATACAATTATAATACTTTTCATATAGTTTTTAAAAATCTAAAATTTCATTTTAAATATAATTTAATTTAATTCTAAAAAATAATCGAATTCACTTTTAAAAAGCCCAGCAACATAACTAAAAAGGAACCAGGGAGGGAAGTATAATGTTTTCGATACCTACTTATTTGACTTTTTATGCTAGACTAAATCCAAAGTCTGTTGATTGATGAAACGGAGTATTTGTTGTTATAACATCATATCTATTAGAAAAAATTTAAAAAAACAAAAAGATCATAAGTATCAGTCGTATATATGACGCTCGTTAAACAAACTATTGTCCAATAGGATATATAATTTATTAAAATAATAATTATTATAAGAATATTGACTTGTCATTGACCAGCAATACCTTTAGAAAAGTTCTCTACGATATAAATACTTGTGCACACTACACAAGTTCATCAAAAGGAAACAAATCCAAGAAAATTGCATATCAATATATTTGATGATGGTTCCCAAAAAAGTTCAATTTCTCATTTTCTTATATCTCTTTACAGTTACTTTCGCTTCCACGGAGGAAGCAATTGCCCTCCTAAAATGGAAAGCAACTTTCAAGAACCAGATTAATTTCTTATTGGCTTCATGGACTCAGAGTTCAAATACATGTGGGGATTGGTATGGAGTTATGTGTTTAATTGGTAGGGTAAGCAAGGTGAAGGTGCTAGTGTCATTGGTACACTCTATGATTTTCCATTTTCGGCTCTCTTTTCTTGAATATGTTGATTTTAGTGTGAATAATCTCTCTGGAACTATCCCGCCTGAAATTAGTAATCTCACTAATCTTGTCTATCTAGACTTGCACACCAATATGATTTCAGGCACAATTCCATTACAAACCGGCTCACTAGCAAAGCTCCAGAACGTTAACATTCCGTTCCTCGCTCATTGAGTAAGTTGACCAACTTGTCTATTTTGTCTCCTTATCAAAATAATCTTTCTGGCTCGATTCCTACCGAAATAGGTTATTTAAGGTCTCTTACTTTTCTAGATTTGGGTATTAATTCTCTAAATGGTTCTATTCCTACTTCATTGGAAAATTTGACCAGCCTTTCTATTTTGTATCTTAATCAGAATAACCTTTCTGGCTCCATTCCTGAAGAAATAGGTTACTTAAATGTCTCTTAGTCAACTAGATTTGGCTAAAAATTCTTTAAGTGGTGCTATTCCTGCTTCATTGGGGAATTTTACCAGCCTTTTTATTATGTACTTTCATCAGAATAACCTTTCTAGCTCCATTCCTAAAGAAATAGGTTACTTAAGGTCTCTTAGTCAACTAGTTTTGGCTCTGAATTCTTTAAGTGGTGCTAATCCTGCTTCATTGGGGAATTTGACCAACGTTTCTATTTTGTACCTTTATCAAAATAACCTTTATGGCTCCATTCCTGAAGAAATAGGTTACGTAAGGACTCTTAGTTATTTAGATTTCTCTACTAATTTACTTAGTGGTTCTATTCCTACTTCTTTGGGAAATTTGAATGAGTTGTATCTTTTGTCTCTTTTTTCTAACAACCTTTCTGGTTTGATTCCAGGTGAGTTGGGAAATATAGGAAGACTTGTTACTATGTATTTAGTTACTAATCAACTCATTGGTTCAATTCCGGATTCCTTTAGCAACTTGAGAAATTTGCAATGGATGTATCTCCACAGCAACAATTTTACTGATAAAATTCCTTCATCTTTCTGTAATTTGATGAAATTGGAAGCGGTGTATTCGCGGAGAAACAACTTGAGGGGAGAAATTCCACAATGTCCAGTTAATATCAGTAGACTCGAGGTATTGAAAATAGAATATAATAATCTTGGTGATGATATCTCTCCATCTATTTGCAATCTAACATCACTAAGGATTTTAGATTTGGATCGAAACAATTTGAAGGGAGCTATTCCACAATATTTTGGCTACATGAGTGGTCATCTTGAGGGTTTAGATATCTACCAAAACAATCTTTATGGGACTCTTCCAGAAATTTCTAGCAATGGAAGTGTACTCAGAAGCTTACACTTAATTAGAAGGGAAAATCCCCGATCTTTAGCCTATTGCAAAAACTTGGAAATTTTGATTTAGGAGACAATCACTTCAACGACACATTTCCAATATGGTTTGAGACTTTATCAAATCTGAAAGTTTTAAGCTTGAGATTGAACAAATCTTATGGGCCAATTAGAGCTTTAAGTAATGAAAACATGTTTTCTGAGCTTTGAATCATAGATCTCTCTTACAATGCTTTCACAGAAAACTTGTCGACTAGTCTATTTCAAAATTTGAAAGCCATGAGGACAATTGATCAAACAGCAAATGTACCAACATATCTTGGTAAATCTGGAGAGAGATATTACAATGCTTCTGTTACATTTTCAACGAAGGGGATGGAGTATTAACTGAATAGAATTTCGACACTTTTCAAGACTATCGATCTTTCAAGTAACAAATTTGAAGGACATATTCCAAGTAGTTTGGGAGATCTCATTGCACTTCGGGTGCTAAATTTGTCTCATAACAGATTGCAAGGTAATATACCACCATCACTTGAAAGTTTATCTTTAGTCGAATCATTGGATCTTTCGTTCAACCAGCTTTCAGGAGAGATACCACAACAACTTGTTGTCTTACATTTCTTTCATTCTTAAATCTCTCTCACAATCATCTCCAAGGATGCATTCCTCGAGGACATCAATTTGATACATTTCAAAATAATTCATATGAAGGTAATGATGGATTACAAGGATTCACAGTTTCGAAAGGTTGTGGAAGTAATTGGACACCGGAGACAAATAATAGCGATTATATATGAGTCAGATGATGAAGAAAGCAATTCTGAGTTTCTAAATGATTTTCGAAAAGCTGCTCATATGGGAATATGGAAGTGTGCTATGTATTGGAGTATCTATTATATATATCATGATCTCAACTGGAATTTTTATATGGCTTGCAACAATTTTTAGAAAGATGGAACACAAATTAAAATTGTTATGCGACAAATAAGGAAGAAGTAAGTCAAAGGTAAGTGCTTGTTTGATCTTTGGTTATATCAACAACTAATTGAATGATCTACCAAAGCATATTTCTCTTTCCAAAATCAATTAGTAGAAGCAAAAAAATGGATTATGTTTCAAAATAAAAGTAAGACTTAACTTTCTCTTTGAGTAAAAATAAAAATCAAATGCTAATACATAGACAAATTCGAACATGCAGGTGCTCGGAGGAACATTTGGTAGAATACTCATGAGAAATGTAATGTCATTAACTTTAATTATATATCAAACTAGGGAATATGTCCGCGCTTCGCGCGTGGATTAATTAATATGTGGTAGGAAATTTTTTCTTGTGGATGTATTATATGATTATATAATTTAAGCATATCATTTTGTTTTCATTTGAAATGATGATACATGAACTTTAGTATCTATTTAATGAGCATAATACATTGTTAATGAATAAACTTAGAATATAAACTCTGTTAAAAAGTTTTTTTTTTATTGCTAATATATATATAGATTTACATCATATACGGCATATCATTATTTATTAGATGATGGTTAGAGAATATATTTTCTGATCATAATTTTTATTGATTATTTGGGGGCGATCCTTATTTGTCTTATCTATTGTAGTACTTCTGTATAAGTTTCAGGAATTGAAAGAAGGTTAATGTTGAACGATGATATTTTTTACCTTAGGAACTAAAATAAATAAATGAAAAAAAACACTTGTTTTTGCGAAGGTGAGTACTCTAACTTTTGAGACATATCAACTTTTAAGAATCACTGAAATTATCATGCTTAGTTGCACTCATCATGTCAAGCTCCAACATAGAGAACCCAAATTAGTAATAACGCATAAAATATAACACAACTCCCCCCATTTCCATCTTGTTAAGCATGAATAGGTCTTTGCAATACTCAATGTAGTTCACTTAATAAGGTTCCTTCTTGCCTTATCCTATCCGATTGCCTGATTCTTTTTAACAATCTACATATGTTGTTATCATCTTCAACAACATAAACCCAAAATTGATTGTAACACCAACTACTTATATGTGTTTAGTCTTAGTCTTAAAGGCAACTTATGAAAGACAATTATAAGAACTAAGTCATCCACGAGTCAACACCTACTTGAAACTATTCCTCAAATGCAACTGGCGGAAGGAAATTACAAGTAACTATGCTATTTTGTTCGGAAGTTTTCTCGTGGATGGGGTGGAAACCATCATTTGACAGGTGTATAAATACCTAAAGCATCTCCTCTTCAACAACACAAATCCAAAAGTGAATGTGACATCAAATACCTCTATGTGTTAAGTTTTATAGTTAAAGACAACTTATGAAAGACCATTTTGAAGAAACTAAGTCATCCATGATTAAATATCCACTTAAATTACAGTTTATGTTAGCACCTCAATGTCGTTATTCTAATACTGATAAATAATATGCAGATCTATACATTCTCATGTATTTAACACTTCCCATTTTAATTTGATGAAAAACTACTAGTCAGGAAGAATTAACTCATTTTAATTTTGCAATAATAAGTGGATGTAAAATGAATAGTAGGAAAGAGTACAACTCTGTACGTACGGCTAGATACCAAGCACCAAGAGAATGAATTGAGCAACATGAGAACTGATATAGGGATATATAATTGAAGAAGAAACATATCCGATTTTGCTGATAGTGACATCATATGCAAAAAACGAAATAGATTAATAATATAAGTTGTCTAAGGTTGGATAAAACCATACAAGTATGAAAATCATCACTACGGACAACATGGAGCTACTTATTAAACTAAACTTAAAATGGTAAAAGGACGAAATAACTTAACTAAGCTCAAAGGGGGCTAGTTATTATACAAAAGTGTAAATTATAATAGGACGAAACAACTAAACTTAGCTCAAAAAAACAGAAAACAATTAGAAGCAACAATTATCGCTCTACTTCTTCAACTTATTTGTGTGATGAACACTTACTCCTCGTCATTTATGACCAACAATAATCCTTTACTTCTTGACCTTATTTGTGTCTTGAAAGCTTAATTCCTCATCATCTATGATTAGGTTTCTTCGTTTTCTACTCTAGCACCATTAGTTACATGTACTTCATCCTCATACTCTTCCAAGTCAGTCAACAACACATCAACAGATACCTGATTGTTCTTCAAAAAGTAAATTTATCAACATATTTATTAACCATGTTAATCCTTAAAATGATTTGAATTTTTATATTAAAACATTAAATGTAATTACCATCTGTTTGGTCAAACTGTTGGTTCCCTGATCTTTTGGGTCGGTTTCATTTTTGGATAAGTTCTTCCCCTGGAAGAAGAACAATATGAAAAATAGATTAAAAAGTAATCGTAATTGTAAATTACAAACTCATAGTCTATATTGCAATACCTTTTATTCTTTCCTTAGTTTGTATTGTACTTCCAAATTATCATCTGGAATCCAAAGCTTTGATATTGTAAAATTCTCAAGACCTTCTTTCAAATTATAGTGATTTAATCTCAGTTTAAAAACAAATTCTTTCCCGCAGAGGCTTTGGACTTGGACAGACACATCATTGTAAATTGTAGTAAGCTTGTTGAACAACTTGTGAGCTGATGTATCAAGGAGTTTCTTAGCCACCGGATTAAATAAGATAAAATTAGTGTCTCTGGTCCTATCTGTCACTTTTAGGTGTATCTTGTACCTATGTTTACATAATAAGTTAGATTCATTCACAACATGTCACGACCCAAAACGAGCCGCGAGTGGCACCCACACTTATTCTACTATGTGAGCCAACCAACCAATCTAAAACCCAACATATTGAACAAAATACAATGCGGAAGACTTAAAACTCATTAACGAAATCAATTAAATAACTTCTAAAATTTATAACTCATTATCCCCAAAATCTGGAAGTCATCACCACAAGAACATCTATCCTTAAATTACTAATCTAAGAGTATCTAAGAAGCTAAAATAAGTAAAGCTAGTCCATGCCGGAATTTCAAGGCATCAAGACATGAAGAAGAAGATCCAGTCCAAGCTAGAAGCAATAGCTCACCCTGAAATCTGGCTTGATGAAGACTGGCTAGAGTTGCGGTTGATTGAAGACGATGCACGTTTGCTGCTGCACTCCACAATTAACAAAGAAAAACCAATACAAGTAGGGGTCAGTACAAGGCACAAGTACTGAGTAGGTATCATCGGCCAACTCAAAATAGAAAACAGTATATATCAGATAATAACATAAATCAACTAATATTCTTAACAGGTGATAGCAACACACATAAGAATCATTTGCAACATCACTAATCACATTTATGAGGACTCAAGCCTCCACACCATACTCATTTGGGAATCAGGTTCTTTAGATTGAGTATATTAACATATGTCAAGATTCATTATCTTTATTCCTCTTGTGTCGGTACGTGACACTCCGCTCCACTACTACTATCCTGGTGTCAGAATGTGACACTCCGATCCATATACTATCCTGGTGCCAGAACGTGACACCCGATCCATATACTATCCTGGTGTCGGAACGTGACACTCTGATCCATATACTATCCTGGTGCCGGAACGTGACATCGATCCATATACTATCCTGGTGTCGGAACGTGACACTCTGATCCATATACTATCATGGTGCCGGAACGTGACACCCGATCCATATACTATCCTGGTGCCGGAACGTGACACTCTGATCCGTTTACTATCCTGGTGTCGGTACGTGACACTCTGCTCCACTACTACTATCCTGGTGTCGAAACGTGACACTCCGATCCATATACTATCCTAGTTCCGGAACGTGACACCCGATCCATATACTATCTGGTGTCGAACGTGGACACTCCGATCCATATACTATCCTGGTGCCGGAACGTGACACCTGATCCATATACTATCCTGGTGTCGGAACGTTGACACTCCGATCCATATACTATCCTGGTGCCGGAACGTGACACCCGATCCATATACTATCCTGGTGCCGGAACGTTGACACTCCGATCCGTATATACTATCCTGGTGTCGGCACGTGACACCCGATCCTATTACTATCCTGGTGTCGGAACGTGACACCCGATCCTTTATACTATCCTGGTGTCGGAACGTGACACCTGACCTCTAATCTCATTACTTTAGTTCATCAAGCCTTCTTTTATACCAAGGCATCATCAATCTCATTACTTTAGTTCATCAATCCTTCTTTTATACCAAGGCATCATCATTAACAAAGTAATTTAGGATCAAGATTCAATAGCCTCATCATGCTAATTCATCACAATTATTATCATCATCATGTAAGCACACAATTAAGCATATAAAAGACTTATATAATACTAACCCAACACATATCATTCGCTATTTAGAGTTTACTACGAATAGCATAAACCATAGCCTACCTCCACCGAAAAATTGTGATCAAGCAATCTACTTTTCCAATGCTTTGCTTTCCTCTTCGTTTCTCCTCTCTCTCGTTCGTTCGTTCTCCCTATCTTTGTTCTTTCTATTTTTCTTATTCAAACCCTTTTTTTTTACCCTAATTAGCATATAATTAAGTATAAAAGATGATGAATTAACTTATTAATTATTTCAAGGTTATCTCCTTTAACCCCCAAGTAATTGAATTATTAACATTAATCCACTAACTTTATAATTATAAGCATGAATAGTCCAAAACGCCCCTTAAAACATTTAACAGAAATCCGACCCAGTCTGGGTTACGCAACCTGTGACGGTCCGTCATGGTTGTGACAGTCCGTCCTGCAGGTCCGTAACAAAGTTCAGAGAGTTAATTCTGTGGAAAGACTTGTGATGGTCCGTCGTGCCTGCGACGGTCCGTCCTGCCATTCCGTCACGAAGTTCAGAGAGTCGATTTCAGTATCCAAATTTCAGAATTCTAAGTGTTTTGGAACGAGACCCCCTCGACCGTCGTCGTGCCCATGAGGTCCGTCGTGGGATCTGTCGACTCAGACAGTGCTTTCCAGAAATAACTCTGCTTGCTCAAAACGACTAAACATGTCGTTACAATAGATACCAATTTACCTATCGTTCGTCGTCGAACGATCACAAGAAGAAAAACAAGGGCGAAAAGAAGTATTTGAATTGTAAACAGTGTGGGTATCTTTCTTGCATATCAGCCTCATTCTCCCAAGTGGAAACTCTTCAACTGGTCGATCTTCAATTGAACTTTGATGGATGCAATCTCCCTGATCTCAACTGCGGATTTCTCTATCTAGAATGGCAATAGGCTCATCCTCATAAGTCAAATTCTCGTCAAGCAGAACTGAATCCCAACGAATGATGTAGTTTCCATCCCCATGGTATCTTTTCAACATAGACACATGAAATACCGGATGCACTCCTGACAGCCCTGGAGGCAAGGCTAATTCATAAGCCACCTCCCCTACTCGCTTAAGTACTTCAAATGGTTCAATATACCTTGGGCTTAGCTACCTCTTTTACAAAAAACCGCATCACCCCTTTATTGGCCAAACCTTCAGCAAGACTTGTTCATCCTCCATGAACTCCAAGTCTCTAACCTTCGATCTGCATATTCCTTTTGCCTGCTTTGAGCCGCTAAAAGCTTTTCTTGAATAGATTTCACCTTCTCTAATGAATCTCTCAAAAGGTCAGTACCAAGGTCTAACCTCAAATGCATCAAACCAACCAATGGGAGACCTACATCTTCCCCATACAATGCTTCAAATGGGGCCATGTCAATACTTGAGTGATAGCTATTATTGTATGAAAACTCCGCTAAGGGTAAGAAGTTATCCCAATGACCACCAAATTCTATCACACATGCACGAAGCATATTTTCCAATACCTGAATCGTTTGCTCAGACTGACCATCGGTCTGAGGGTGAAATGCAGTACTAAGGTCCACCTAGTACCTAATTCCGCATGCAATGTTATCCAAAACTTAGAAGTAAACTGCGTACCTCTATCTGATATGATGGAAAGTGGAACTCCATGCAATCAAACAATTTCTGAGATATAGAGTTTGGCTAACTTCTCTGCATTGTAGGTCACCTTGACCGGATGAATGAATGAGCAGACTTAGTTATCTGTCCACAATTACCCAAATGGAATCAAACTTTCCCAATGTCTTGGAAGACCAACCACGAAGTCCATTGCAATTCTCTCCCACTTCCTTTCAGGAATGGGCATTCTCTGAAGTGTTCCTCCGGGCCTCTGGTGTTCATACTTTACTTGCTAACAAATTTGGACATTTGGAACAAAATCAACAATGTCGCGCTTCATTCTACTCCACCAAAAGTGTTGCTTTAGGTCACGGTATATCTTGGTTGCACCAGGAGGATGTATAGAATATCCAGAACTATGAGCCTCTATAAGAATAATGTGGATCAGATCATCAACACGGGGCACACATACCCTTCTCTTAATCCTCAAAACACTTTCCTCATCAATTATTGCCTCTTTTGCCTCTACTCGCAACACCATATCCCGAATTCGGCTTAGTTTTCTCATCATCGAACTGTTTTCCCTTGATCTTGTCAAGAAAAGAAGATCTCGCCTCCACACGGGCCAAAAATCCTCCCTTCTCATTTACTTCTAGCCTCATAAAGTCATTAGCCAAGTTTTGGATTTCTCTAGCCAACGGGCGTCTAGAAACTTGTAAGTGGGCTAAAATACCCATGCCCTGCTTTTCTACTTAAGGCGTCTGCCACAACATTAGCTTTCCTGGGTGATACAAGATGGTAACATCATAGTCCTTCAGTAGTTTCATCCACCTCCTCTGTCTCAAATTCAAATCCTCTCTGAGTAAAGACATATTGTAGGCTACGATGATCCGTATAGACTTCACACTTAACCCCATATAGATAGTGTCTCCATTGCTTTAATGCAAACACTACCGCAGCCAACTCCAAATATTGGTCGGATAGTTACGTTCATGCACCTTTAATTTCCTCGAAGCATAAGCAATTACATTCTTCTCTTGCATTAGCACTGCACCCAAACCAGAATAGGATGCATCACAATAAACAATGAAATTCTTACCCTCTACTGGCAAGGTAAGGATAGGTGCAGTAGTCAGCAAGGTCTTGAGCTTCTGAAAGCTTTTCTCACATTCATCCGACCATACAAATGGAACATTCTGCTTAGTCAAGTTCGTTAATTGGGAAGCAATAGAAGAGAATCCCTGACAAATCGACGGTAGTAGCTAGCTAACACAAAGCTCCTACTTCTGACACATTAGTAGGTCTTACCAATTCTTCACTGTTTCAATCTTAGAAGGATCCACCATTACTCCATCCTTAGAAACCACGTGCCCCAAGAAGGACACTGAATCTATCCAGAACTCACACTTGGAGAATTTGGCATAAAGCCTTTTCTCCCTTAAAGTTCCAACACAATTCTCAAATGCTCCTCATGTTCCCGCTTACTCTTGAGTATATCAGTATATCATCAAAAATACGATCACAAAGAGATCCAGATTGGTTAAAAAACCGTTCATCAAGCTCATGAAAGCAGCAGGGGCATTCGTAAGACCAAAAGACATTACTACAAATTTGTAATGCCCATACCTGGTTCGAAAAGCAGTCTTTGGCACATCTGTTGCCCGTATTTTCAATTGATGATAACCGGATCTCAAGTCAATCTTAGAGAAGACACAAGTACCTTGTAACTGATCGAACAAGTCATCAAAGCGAGGAATGGGGTACTTGTTCTTAATAGTTACTTTGTTCAACTGTCGGTAGTCTATGCACATCCGAAAACTCCCATCCTTCTTCTTCACAAATATCACCGGAGCACCCCAAGGGGATGCACTTGGTCTAATGAAACCTTTATTTAACAACTCTTGAAGTTGGGCCTTTAATTCCCTTAACTCCGCTGGGGCCATCCTATAAGGAGGTATGGAAATGGGGCGAGTACCCGGCTCCAGATCAATGCAAAAGTCGATATCCCTATCCGGTGGCATACCAGGAAGGTCTGCAGGGAACACATCCAAAAAGTCACTAACTACCGAAACCGACTCAATTGAAGGTACTTGGGTAGTGTCATCCCTGAGGTGTGCCAAGAATGCTAAACACCCTTTACTAACCATTCTCTTAGCACGAAGAAAGGATATGATACGAACTGGAGTGGAAGTGTAGTCACCCTCTCACACTAACGGATCTGTCCCAGGCTTGGCCAACGTTACAGTTTTAGCATTACAATCTAAGATTGCAAAATTCGGAGAAAGCCAAGTCATACCCAGAATTACATCGAAATCCACCATTTCTAAGATAACCAAGTCTACCTGAGTATTGCTCCCCACAAAAGTCACCAGACAAGACCTATATACCTTTTCAACTATCACCGACTCACCCACCGGAGTAGAAACATGAATAGGCATGTCAAGCAATTCACAATGTAAATTAAGACCAGTAGCAAATGAGGAAGATACATATGAAAATGTGGAGCCAGGGTCAAATAATACAGAATCGATGCAATCACAAACCAAAATATTACCTATGATAACTGCATCAGATGTCTCCGCTTCAGACCGGCCGGGGAAAGCGTAACAATGGGCCCTATCACCTGTCTGCCCGTTGCCCCTACCTTGTTGTGCTGTAGTGGCTCCAGTTTGCCCGTCACCCCGTCCGTTTTGGTGACCACTATTACCTCGGCCACCACGTCCTCCAGAATGACGACCTTTTCCATGACCACCTCTACCTCTGACTATTGGGGGTCTGTAACTCTATTTTGGACAATATCTCTTAATATGTCCAGTCTCCCCACATCCATAACACTCTCTGGAGTCAAGCATAGGTCTCTGTGAGAATGACGAAGTGTGGGGATAACCTCCAAACTCAGAGAAGTGTTGACCGGTCTGCGGTGGACCCCCTACTACAGTCTGTAGTGAAGACTAAATAGGTCGGGCTGGATAACGTCCTGAACCCTGCCCTTTGGAGTAAGAACCATTAAACTCACCTCCCTTACGAAACCTTTTTGATGTTGATGCCATGGTGAAGTCATCTGGCTTCACTCCCTCCACCTCTATCACGAAGTCTACCACTTCCTGAAAGGATTTTGCTGTAGCCTCTACCTGTAAGGCTGAAATCTGCAAATCTGACCTCAACCCCTTCACAAAACGGCGAATCCGTTCTTGTGGACTGAAACAAAGCTGGGTGGCATACCTGGATAATGCACGAAACTTAGGCTCATATGCAGTCACCGACATCTTGCCTTGCTCTAGGCTCAAGAACTCATCTCTCCTCCTATCCCTCAAGGTCCAGGGGATATACTTCTCCATAAATAAGCTAGAGAATTACGCCCCAGTCATAGGTGGTGCCTGTGCGGGTTGACACTCAACATGTGACCGCCACCACATTTTGGCATTTCCCTGAAACTGATAGGTTACAAAATCAACGCCAAATCGTTCCACTATGCCCATTTTATGTAGTAACTCGTGAAAATCAACCAGAAAATCGTAAGCATCCTAAGATTCAGCACCCTTGAAGACTGGAGGTTTCAATTTCACGAACTTACTGAAAAGTTCATGCTGATCACTTGTAATTATGGGCCCTGTAGTCAAACGAGGAAACGTGCCTATTTCCAATGAGGCAAACATGCGGGGAGCCTCAGCAGCGGCCTGTCGTACTTCCGGGACCTGAGGTGCTGGTGCAGAAAACACTGGAGGTGTCTGCCCTTGATCAAATAACCCGCTAAGATAATCAAGAACCTGATTAATCATCTCTGGGGTAGGTTGGGGTGGTAATTCCTCATTCTGCACTTGTTCATCCCCCCTTCCTCACCCTCTCTTATCACTTCCTCAGTCGGTGGAGGAGTCACCGCCCTAGTACTAGTTAGGCTAGGTGCTTGTCCTCTTCCTCTAGAGGACGTCCTCCCGCGACCTCTACCACGGCCTTTTGCCACTGCTCCTCTCCGATCTACAGCCCCAGTGGCTGGCTCAGACGCATCTTGTCTTGCCGGTGTTGGTGTTGGCGCAGTCGTTGCTCTAGTTCTAACCATCTGTGAAATAGAGTGAAGATGGTCAGATACAAATATGTATCACCTAGATACCAATTGGATCCAAGTAGTAGCACGAAAGAAAGAAAGAAAGAATGGAATTTTCCTAAAGTCTTATAACCTCTCAAAGAAAAGTAAAGGCGTCCCCCTACCGTTCCTTAAGACTCTACTAGACTCGTTCTTGTGTGATGAGATCAACGAACCTAATGCTCTGATACCAAGTTTGTCACGACACAAAACGAGCCGCGAGTGGCACCCACACTTATCCTACTATGAGAGCGAACCAACCAATCTAAAACCCAACATATTGAACAAAATACAATGCGGAAGACTTAAAACTCATTAACGAAATCAATTAAATAACTTCTAAAATTATACCTCATTATCCCCAAATCTGGAAGTCATCACCACAAGAACATCTATCCTCAAATTACTAATCTAAGAGTATCTAAGAAGCTAAAATAAGTAAGCTAGTCCATGTCGGAATTTCAAGGCATCAAGACATGAAGAGGAAGATCCAGTCCAAGCTAGAAGCAATAGCTCACCCTGAAATCTGGCTTGATGAAGACTGGCTAGAGTTGCGGTTGAGTTGAAGACGATGGCACGTTTGCTGCACTCCACAATTAACAAAGAAAAACAAATACAAATAGGGGTCAGTACAAGGCACAAGTACTGAGTAGGTATCATCGGCCAACTCAAAATAGAAAACAGTATATATCAGATAATAACATAAATCAACTAATATTCTTAACAGGTGATAGCAACACGCAAAAGAATCATTTGCAACATCACTTATCACATTTATGAGGACTCAAGCCTCCACACCATACTCATTTGGGAATCAGGTTCTTTAGATTGAGTATATTAACATATTTCAAGATTCATTATCTTTATTCCTCTTGTGTCGGTACGTGACACTCAGCTCCACTACTACTATCTTGGTGTCGGAACGTGACACTCCGATCCATATACTATCCTGGTGCCGGAACGTGACACCCGATCCATATACTATCCTGGTGTCGAACGTGACACTCCGATCCATATACTATCCTGGTGCCGGAACGTGACACCCGATCCATATACTATCCTGATGTCGGAACGTGACACTCCGATCCATATACTATCCTGGTGCCGAAACTTGACACCCGATCCATATACTATCCTGGTGCCGGAACGTGACACTCCGATCCGTATACTATCCTGGTGTCGGAACGTGACACCCGATCCTCTATTACTATCCTGGTGTCGGAACGTGACACCCGATCCTCTATTACTATCCTGGTGTCGGAACGTGACACCCGATCTTCTAATCTCATTACTTTAGTTCATCAACCCTTCTTTTATACCAAGGCATCATCAATCTCATTACTTTAGTTCATCAAGACTTCTTTTATACCAAGGCATCATCATTAACAAAGTAAATTTAGTATTCAAGATTCAATAGTCTCATCATGCTAATTCATCACAATTATATAATCACATCATGTAAGCACACAATTAAGCATATAGAAGACTTTATAATACTACCCAACACATATCATCGCTATTTAGAGTTTACTACGAATAGCATACCATAGCCTACCTCCACCGAAGAATTGTGATCAAGCAATCTACTTTTCCAATGCTTTGCTTTCCTCTTCGTTTCTCTCTATCTCGTTCGTTCGTTCTCCTCCCTCTCTTTGTTCTTTCTATTTTTCTTATTCAAAACCCTTTTTCTTTTACCCTAATTAGCATATAATTAAGTATAAAAGATGATGAATTAACCCATTAATTATTTCAAGGTTATCTCCTTTAACCCCCAAGTAATTGAATTATTAACATTAATCCACTAACTTTATAATTATAAGCATGAATAGTCCAAAACGCCCCTTAAAACATTTAACAGAAATCCGACCCAATCTAGGTTACGCAACCTGTGACGGTCCGTCATGGCTGTAACGGTCCGTCCTGCAGGTCCGTCACAAAGTTCAGAGAGTTAATTCTGTGGAAAGACTTGTGACGGTCCGTCGTGCCTGCGACGGTCCGTCCTGCCATTCCGTCACGAAGTTCAGAGAGTCGATTTCAGTACCCAAATTTTAGAATTCTAAGTGTTTTGGAACGAGACCCCCTCGACGGTCTGTCGTGCCCATGACGGTCCGTCGTGGGATCCGTTGACTTAGACAGTGATTTCCAGAAATAACTCTGCTGCTCAAAACGACTAAACAGGTCGTTACACAACATATACGAACCTAATTCATAGTCCTTCGTAAATGGTTACCTGACCAAAGGAAATTTGCAATCTTTATTGCAGTTGTGCATCGATAAATACTATTTGTTGGTTCAAGCTTCTTCGGGCACAAATTGCATGAAATGTAGTACCAACAAAAATAGTTATGTATTTCTATTATCTTGCTTTCACTATAACAATGTATTCCTGCAATTTTAATTAAATATCATGAAATAGTGTAATGATCATGTTTAAATGGTAAACCAATAATATGAGAAGCCTAATAAGAAAAGAACCTGTAGTTTAGAGCTCCACTCAGCCTCCAGCAACTCCTTAATGTCCATACGGTTCAAAAACATCTCTTCCTTAGGAGGAAGACTGTTAACATTAGAGCTTTTTATAATTTGAACTTCTGTGGACATGGTGGAACTTTGGAGACAAAGATATTATGTAATCTATATCAAGATTCACATATATTTTGCTTGCATAGGTGGTGGAGAAGCTAACCTCACCTATTATCATATATGGGTTAAAAAATGAAAGCATGTCATTTCTTCTTCAAAATGCTTGGAGTTAAATTGCTAGTAAGTACAACTAAATCTGTAACAATTACCACAAAATTCCTTCACTGTTGTAGAAGTCACTATCACTATAAATGGGCCAGCATCATTGTTATAAAAATAAGGACAAAACTTCTCCCCAAATTCTTCCCATAAGGTAATTTTTGCTTTACCCAAACAACGCATAGAAACCATAAATCAATAATCAAATAATTTTATGGTAAGGAGATAACAAATTAAAAGAACTTAAAATGAGATGAGTGACTTACTAATCAGTAAGAATGTGGATTTCCCTCTTCTTCCATTTTGAACCAACACTCACGATATCACCAATTTCATATAAACAACCAACAACATCTACGAAAATTGAAGAGGAAGATTCTTATGCAAGTGTTGTATTTGAATAGTTTAGGCAATTATTTAGCATTTACACGTAAATAAGCAACCAACCAACCACATCTATGATTATTGAAGATGAAGAATCGTATATAAGACTCGCATTCAAACAGTTTAGGGTATTATTTAACATTTATACACAGCGGAGGTTAGATCATCAATCTGTAATGTGATAGGCACCAGTTAAATTTCAATGCCTAGTTTATCCATAGTCTTTCTTTTCCTTCCTTTTTATACTAAGTGTTTCTCTTGAATATAGCTTTTGAAATGATGAAGTTCTTCCTTTTTCGATATTATTAATTTTATTAAGTATGTGATAGAAATTTTAAAATATATATGAACGTCATGAATGTCATCAAACACAATATCATGAGTTTTTTTTATTAATAAATTGTGCAGTTAAGTATAACTTTAAATGTAATCGGTAAGACTTTAAATATAAGTATAGACCTGATAATACAATGTTGTTGTTCACCCTTGAGTCAATCACATCTGGATTAATAAATTCAAAACCGTTTACTGGAATTTCAACAATATCTTCAGACAAATTCTTTATTGCAGTTGAGGCAAAGAAAATGATTTTCAATGAGTTTTGAACAGGTCTATATCCCCCAATTCTTTCAACAACTTTGAAGTTCTTGATGATAAATACAGAACCTTGATTCAACTTGTCTTTGAACCTGTTAACCTGATTTTTTCTAATTATACCATGCATCAGATTACCCTGATAGAAGAAGTAATTAGTAAGTAAGTTTATAATTGAAACTACCCAAAAATATGATATTTGGTAAATGAATCAATCAGCAATGTACCTTTTCATAGATAAATATCATACCCATACTGATAAGCTCACCATTTTTATTGAGATTAATGGCGTTCCACATTCTACAAATTCTTACTCTTATTGTAAAGTCATCTCTACCAGTAACCAATTCTAAAAGAAAAAAATCGTCATTGTTAAAACTCAATTAAAAGAAACAGAGACAATGTAAATTTGAATATGGGAATGATTCACTACCCATGTATATATACTACAAGAATTAGGGTTATGAAAGGGGAAAGTAAATCAGTAGAGTAATTAGCATAGCGATTATCACAGATTAATACACAGTTTAATACATTAGAGTTACAAATAAGGAAGATTAAAAAATAAGTTTTATGGAAACCTGTGTCTTAGATTCTTGGGAGGTAGAAGGTTGAGAGTAGATATGAGAAGAACGTTCTTGAGAGGGAGAAGCTTAGCAAGAATTCGATACGTTTGGATGTTTTTAAAATGGCTGAATTGGGTCACTATAGTCATGTATATTCAATTGGGTCATTTAATTTGGACAGATAGGACTGGGTTTTACTATAATTAAATATTATTTGTATTTAATAGGTGAAATATGGGTTGGAGGTAATCAATTATATTGTGGGGTAATTTTTATGTGATTTATTTATCTATTATATGGTGAAATATTACGAATCAATAATGGATACGTAGTTGCGAACTTCCATAGTAACACAAGTCATAGAGATTACAAAGTAGTACACGTTAATGAGTTTAATCATTTCGAAATTGCATTTGTCTAGATTTACCTACCAAAAGTCCTATATGACACATATTGTCGCCAAGAGATTTCAGGTCGAGTATGAGACTCTGTCGTATATTCTAACCTAACTAAGCATGGATTGTCTGATAAGAAAATGGCGTAAATTATATCTGTCTTTATCAGATTTTGATGAGCTACATATGGGCTATATTGGAGTCTTATCGTATTGCAACTTTTCTTGTTCACAACGTTAAAGATTTTTTTTCCCTCAACCTTAAACCTGAACTGGAAAACATGGAGAAAGAACTTATTTTCAGAAGATGATAACAAAGCATTCCAAAAGTGCAAATGAAAGAGACTTTTTGTTGTATATGCAAATTAGAACTACTTAGGATTATGGCAAAAGGATAAAATCTTACCAAACCACCACATGGTCACAGGTGTACACAACCCTATAAAACCGAACATTTTTTGCATATGTACTCCTTTTTCTTCCTCACCTATTTTCAGCAATATCGCAAAAAGATAGATGCAAGTTGCACAAAGTTCAACTATGTTCTTAATATTGATACTATCATTATATAAATTCTTTTAGCTTGTGCAATATTTTCAATGTACTTTCTGTCTCCAGTATTTCTGATATACCATTAGTCAGTCATTCTCTGTGTAAAAATCTTGATGGCTTCTCTTGTTCATTTTTTTAAGGTTTTCTTTGGGTTTTTCCTATTTCTGATTATGTTTTGGTGATTTCGCAATTTAATTTTACATTACTGATGGCAAACAGATATCTATTGTTTCTTCTAGCATCACAGTTTGCAATGTTATTACTGACATGGTAGATGTGCGCTAGCTGGATGCCTAAAAGTACTTACCTTGTGTTCTTTTCTAGGCAATTTATGTGTTTCCACTTTCCATTTGATGACCATTCAGAAAGTATA
Organism: Solanum peruvianum; assembly: GCA_027705065.1. Lineage (NCBI taxonomy): Eukaryota > Viridiplantae > Streptophyta > Magnoliopsida > Solanales > Solanaceae > Solanum > Solanum peruvianum. The sequence continues at coordinate 61,937,571 of JAKWJD010001755.1, forward strand.
ACGTAAAGAGTAAATATGATTTGTAATTGGAATATGGAAGTAGCTGTGAAATTCTATTTTAAAAAAAAACTGAAAATGTGTTGTGCGTGGAGAGTACTGCAACTGCAAATATAAGATAATCACGTAGTAGGAAATACATTTAAAACTGGCGCCTAGAACTGCAATTAACATATGTTGTACAGATACTTAGTATCAACATGTCAAGGTTATGTTTGGATCAAGTTAATTGACCCTACAATTCTCCAGCTTACGTTTTAGATGTGTACATATTCTGAATTTAGTTGTATTGGCAACTCTATACTCAAGAAAATTTCATCCTTAAAGTCTATCCACTAAGGAAGTATTATGTGGCACCTAACATTATCCAACACTTTAGAGATTAAGGACCTAATGATTCCTTGGTATCCAAAAAGAGAATCTAAAGACAGATTAATTAGGTACAATTGTTGAGAGGAGAATGTAGACACTTTGCAAGTGCATTTGCAAGGTTAGCATATTACTATGATGCATCCATTTTTTAGATGGCTTCTTAAATTAACCAGCTGATTAATGATATGCATACTGCAAGATCATTGACTGAGAGTGTTCATCTGCATTCGACTTTTAGCTAAGTCTACATCAAGTACTGTCGTTTAAGATATTACGCTATCTAGCCAAAGGATGAGCAATCTAGTTACCAGTATAATGGAAAATGAGTAACACTCATAACCTATCTAAATTATAGTGTCAATCCATATCTATTGAGCCTGCTCCTCCTAGTTGCAGTGATATCTTCTTCTTATTCCTGATTGTAGCTAGGGATCCATTCTTATAATGACTTCCATGTTTCAGGCAAACATCCTTTTCATAATTAATAGAGCTGGACATAAAGCTTTCATTCAGGTAACATCAAGCTTTAACTTTATAATTAGGTACCTAGTACCAACACGTTACTTTTTAAATTTTCCTCAAATTATATAAGATAAAGTTGCAAAGGTAGGAGTAACGTTTGTTTACATCCCACCCTCTCCAGATCTCGCTCGTTGAAAGATACTGGGCATGCTGTTGTTGAGAGTAGCAACAACTCAAATTTTGCTACTATAGCACTAAATCTATCTACCATCACAAAATAATAGAGCATCAATGTTGTCTTGGCAAACACAGCTCTACTTGACCCCTCTCGTCCGGTTGAAAGCCTCCTTGACCTCCTCCGGTTATCAGTTGGTCCAACTTGTTCTATCAGCTTGGTTCGGTAAACAATCATGCTAGAATTAGAGAGTTAGATACCAAACAATATAAATATAATGTTGGTATGATACATTTCCTAATAATATGCATTTTTTGATATATTATGTTATCGATGAGTTGAATTGATATTTTCTTAGATAAAAAAATGTATATAGAAGTAGAAACCTTCTATTCTTTTTTCTCACTGTCACTTGCTCCAAGTGCATCAGCCAAGTTAAAATTCAAGTTGCCTCTCATTGTTCTAGCAGCAAATTTTGTATTTCCCTTCTTCATCATTGTTGCAAATTCGCCATAATATATGCGTCCATCCTGCCAAACAGAAAAATTTATCAGCTTGACTTAACTCAGAAATGTGATGCCCATGACGGAGGGCTGGTTGATGAGGTCGGGTCAAAGAGAAGGACAGACAAATTTTTAGGCTGACAAGCTCCTCAAGAAGGGGTGCATATTAGTAATGACACTTTAGCGACTCACGTTGGAGTGGGAGAGGAAAGTGAAGGGCTTTATAAGGCATAACACAACTTCACATGATACACACATTCTTGGACTCAATGAGGGTGAGGTGCAAAGGTCAAATATGTGAGGTATTTTGGGCCAAGGCCACCACAGCATACATTTGTAGAAGCAAGAAAACTGCTTATTGTATTGGATAATACCTTTCAATCTTATGTGATATGTCGTGAGGTATGTGACCTATGTTAGGTTCCAATTTAACATCACCAAGGCCAAATTCTACGCAAGCCTGTTGAAGCTCATCAATTGTGATATAACCACTGCCATCTTTGTCAAAGTAGGAGAATGCAGCAAGCAGATTCTCCTCTCTCTCTATCTTATTCAAATGCAATGTTGCAGCAATGAATTCACTGTAGTCAATCGTGCCACTGTTGTCAAAGTCAGCCTGCAAAAAATATCTCACCGAGTCATTTTGCAACTTATTTTAGAGGGACTAAAATCTTGGACTACTGTTCCCACTCGCGCTCTAGAATTACTGTATCCTGTAAGTAGGTAGGATAAATAAACAGTACCTAGTGGCTAATGTGTGTAGCCAAATTCTCATGTATCTGATCATGCACAATCTATGTGTCAAATGGTTCGTAAAATATAACTGAAAATGCATTTTGACAGATCTATAAAGATTCTAAAACAAACGATTTAGCAAGTACCGCTTTCATCAGGGCCTTGATGTTGAACTCTCCTAGGTCAGATCCTACTTTTTTCAGACCATCCTTCAGTTCCTCATATGGTCTGTGTTCCACTGCTATCTGTGTCGATCATTTTGAACCACTGCTTTAGGCCTCCTATTTCTTCCTCCGAAAGCGTTTCTGCTATGACCTGTTTCTATTAAGTGCTACAATTATAAGAAATCAATCTAGTATGCAAAATCCAAGAGTACACAATAAGGGTTTGCACAACAGAAAACAATCTATTGGAAACCATCACAATCCACATACTGAAAATTCAGATTCTGGAGTGAGATTTTTGTTTTGAGACGTTGGTAGAAGCAACATATTTGGATGAACTTCTAATTGAGTTACAATTAGTTAAATTCTACATTTAACTGAAAGTCCTATTAGTACTTAGAACAACCTCCAGACAAGTATATCTTATATCACAGATACTTTTAACTTTAGTGCGTCTTACTAGAAAAAGTCCCAGACATAAAGTTAAAATTGGTTCCACATTCAAAACAACAATACTGAAAACATAGCAAATTAGTGTCCTTTGCAAATGAGACAGCAGAATTATATCTCGAGAAGCTTAGTTGAAGGACATCCTAAGAGACTGTTCACCATCTTCAAAGATTTGCTTGAAAGAATATTTGAAAATAGAATGACCAAAGCTTTCTGCTAGAACAACTAATCCTCGTGTTTTTTCAATAGCTACTTTCATCTCAGCAACCCCAACCTGAAACACAAAACTATTAGTACAAAACCAACCATGACATCATCTGCTGCAAATTTACCTGCAACATTAATCAGTCTAAATTAACATCTAAATTGACATGGATAACACATCGATGTGTAGTTAATTAAAAGTACATATGATGGAATTGAACACACTAAGAATCTAAATATCACACACCAAGCATATGATGCTTATATTTTGTAACATTTCTTCAATCAGCTAATAAAAATACACGCAAGTCGTAGCTTTTATTACTACTTTATCTATTTAAAACTTTAAACATCTAGATAGATTGTACTTCATAAACTTGACCTAATAAAAGTGCCTCATTCAGTGCAAAAATTGCCATTCCCGCACCGAAAAAGAAAAGCATTGTTAGTGCAACAGAACAGAAAGCCATTAACAACAATCCAAGGGAAGATTTCACTCACGTGCCTCTTCCATTACCTTTGGATAATCAAAAACCAGTGGAGAATCAAAAATTGATCAATTCAGCTTCTATTATTGATGTGCCAGCAAGACGAGAGACCTGAGAAAGAGCGAATAAAAGCACCGAAAATTGACATAGAGGACGCTTACTTTGAAGATCCTAATTAAATTCCTTGCCTTAACTGCAGAGTTCACAAATTGTCATTTCTTCGTAGGGTAAGTTAAAATATTTGTGTTTGTGGTACCATAAGCCAACTTCGTAAGGCACTAATAAGCAATTGTTAGCACTCAATTAGAAGTTATACACAGAAGGGATATTTGGTAAAGTATGGAGGAACTTACCAAACAGTTCATGTCAACACCTCAATATCGTCATTCCAGTACTGATTATCAATATGCAGCTCTATATATTCTCCTGTTACCATTATAATTTAAAGATAATCTACCAGCCGGGAAGAATAAACTCATCTACGTCCTCAAATACTCATATTATTCCCTTATTTTCCTATTGACCATTCAATTATTGAACTATTCATTTTCAACACATTTATTGATCTACAAATCTTAGTAAGATGCAGACACATATTTTTATTTTCTGCTACCAGTCGTTACCACTTTAATTTATTGTCTCAGTTCCCCCAAGAGTTTCTGTGTCATCCTGGCTATGGGCAACATCCAGACATTAGAAGCCATTAGTGAGTTGATTCATTTTGTGAAGGTCATTGATCATTAAGCTCCTGAGGAATGTTAAAATGGTTAATGTTGAACGATGATATTTTTTACCTTAGCAACTAAGATAAATAAATAAAATAAACACTTGTTTTTGCGAAGGTGAGTACTCTAACTTCTGAGACGGACCAAATTTTAAGAATTGCTGAAAAAATCATGCTTAGTTGCACTCATCATGTCAAGTTCCAGCATAGAGAACCCAAGTTAGTAATAAAGCATAAATTATAACACAACTCCTCCCATTTTCATTATGTTAATCATGAATAGGTCTCAGCAATACTCAATGCTTCTTCTCGATTGCACAAGAATATCCAGACAGATGGGAGATGAACATTCACTTCATGCTAAGAGAAAGAGTTGATACGTTAAACATGAAAGAAGGGTACTCCCTATACCTGCAAACCCATGGTTTAATCACTTTTGCATGTAGAATTATGCACATATTGTTTCGATAACCACGGTATCAGGGTCAGGTTGCACACACCTTGACTAATTTCACATAATCTCTCCCAGGCGCCCGCCGTCAATAAGTACGAAGTAACTCTGTCCATCTAGATTACGACAAATGGAAATTCCTCAAGTTATATAGTGTTTGGGTGACCTCCTGGTACTTCATCTACATCATTAATCTTCAAGTATACCTATTTGTTCCAAAACAAAACACTGTTAGTTGAACAGTTATGAATTTGCAAAATAAAATATAAATATGGGATGAAATAAGGAAATACCTCATTTCTATTTCAGCTTTAAGGGCATATATTTTGAAATACTTTTGTGTAAACGATATTTTTAATGAACATAGGATCTTCCATGTCGTCGTCAATATTTAGAATAGTTAATCCTTGTCTTTTTGTTACTCGGGATAGTGCTACATATAATTGGCCATGAGTGAATACTTGTTTAGGAAGATATAATCCAACATGGTTGAGAGATTGTCCTTGACTTCTACTAATTTTCATAGCGAAACATGGTGCTACAGGAAGTTGACGTCTGTTTAACTTGAATGGCCACTTTGAATCATTAGGAGACATAATAATTCTTGGTATTGTTACTTTCGAGCCAATGTTTTTTCCGGAGATGATATTTGCACTAATAGACAAGTTACCAAGATGTGTGAAAATCAATATTGTTCCATTTCATAGTCCTTCACTTTGATTTAGATTCCTATGAAGCATAACTGGAGTGCCTACTTTTAACTGTACTTCATAATTAGAAATTCCAGGAAATCTTAAGCTATTTAAAAATTCCGTTAGGTACAATAGATCTTCATTATTAGTGTTCACACTTGCTTTACACACATTGTCAGAGCTAAAGTATGTTATTCCTTCACCTTGAATCATTTTCATAATTGTATCATTTAATTCATGGACAATTTCATTCTTAGGAGTAAGTATTCCTCTTTCTTGCAAATATGATGGGTCATTGTACTTCTGCTAGAGGGACGGGTAAACTGCGTTGACGATTGATCCGATTGGATCATTGGATGGCATTATACATATATCAGTAGGCACTTTAATAAGTACATTGTCAACATCACTATAAAAGGATCCATCCCCAATTTCTAACAACCATTTGTCGAAAGTAGTAACTTCAGCGGCTTCAAAATCAGATACTCTTCCACAACAAAGTCGCATATTTTGTTTCAGCTCATAAATTTTAAAGAATGGCCCCAAATATGAGGAGTTGAGTGATGCATCTAAAATATCATCTCGTGTTCCTTTTGGAATCACCGGTAGTATTTGATGAAAATCACCACCAAATACGATTGTGAGGCCTCCAAATGGTTTGTCTGCGCAGTTTTCATATTTTAATCGGAGGATATCTCGCAAGGTCCTATGTAAGGCTTCAAAACAAAATTTATTTGCCATTGGTGCTTCATCCCAAATGATTAAAGATGTTTTCAAAAGTAGTTCGGCTAACTGGCTTCCTTGTCTTATTTCACAAGTTGATTCTGCAATAATGTCCAAAGGAATATGGAATCGTGAATGTGTTGTCCTGCCATTTGGTAATAACAAAGAGGCTATTCCAGAAGTAGCAACTGGAAGAACTATTTTTGATTCTGATCTCAGCCTGGAAATTATTGTATTCCATACAAATGTCTTCCCGGTACCACTGTGCCCATTTATAAAATATAAGTGTCTTTCTTCATTAACAACTGATTTTATTACTGCTTCATAAGCTATATTTTGACAATCATTTAAAAGAGCGAATGATTTATCATGTACTTCCTTTAAGAAACCTTTGTCATATTCTAGTTCCTCATTGATTAGGCGATTCCATGTGTCATTCATCAAAGTAGCATCTGGAAGTGGCATTCCATGTATGTCTTTCAAACTTTTTCCTATCTTCAGAAGTATGGTTTCTATCTCAAATAACGTATATGATTCAAGTTGTTTTTCATTTAACTTTAAATCTTCCAATTGAAATCTCTTTCGTTGTAATGATGTTATATCTTCTGATAAAATTTCATAGTTGCTCCTCCAAAGTTTGGACGAATCAGACACTTGACAGTGAATTAGTATCATCAAAAACAAATTTCTCAACTCATTTCCTGATGCCCAACATGCACCTTCAGCCAAGCAGTCATTCCATTCTTTATCATCCTCTAATAATCCCAATGTGTAGCATGCCTCCTTATAAGTATCATACCGGACTCCATTAATTATTCTGATGCTTTCAAAAGAAGTGCTTCCTTTGACAAAATTAAGTAGCATTCTCATGTAAAATCGTTCTCCACTTGCAGGATGTGCGAAGTAAATTCTACCAACTGACTTCCCCTTTTTTCTTCTAGTCCATCTTTTGCATGTTGCGTCCCAGACCCAACGTGTAGGAAAATTTGAATATGTTAGCTCTCGCGCATCCTCATATTCTTTTTTTGCCTCAAACCATTCCGTGAATTTTGTTTTTACTATATCGGGTCTGTTTAGTATGCTTTCAGGACACCTTTCTTCTTGGAATACTATGGTGTTTTCTCTTTGTAAATGGAATGGCAAACTGCTGGTTGTCTATGATGTATGTCAAATGAAAAGATCCTCCAGCAAGCTTTTGTAGCTCATATGTACCAACTATCTAGATATCTTTTGATCTCATCACGTTTTGTGGGAGTATCTTAGCATTCTATACCGATTGTTGCTCTATCAGATCCCTTATTGACATATTTAAATAGGTACTTCACTGATCTCGAGTAATTGCACAACTCGACATTTATATGTGCATCAAATTTGACAATCAAATTCCTGTTATAAGGGACGACATATCTGTTATCTAAAAAGACATTATTTTTATTGACTTTTGTACCTGTGTTTCTTCTCCTATAAATTGGGAACCCATCTGCATCAAAAGTTGTTTGATTATTGAACTTCTTTGGAAAATGCTTGGTTCATTTTCCTTGCTTCATACATAGGCATCCTGGATTGAGGTCTCCACAAGGTCCATGCATCATGTAGTTCTTTACAGCTTTATAACCATCAAGGTCTACTTCCATATCGGATATTTCAGTTGTTATCATTGTGTTGATATGATCTATAGATGGACTTTTTAATGTAGGATGCAGGAAGAGTAGTATATGTGCATGAGGTAGTCCTCTTTTCTGAAACTCAATTGTATATAAACCTGCAGAGTTAAAGGTATAATGTGTTTTTTAGGATGCTGGTAAAGTAATCATTTGTTTTTTTAGCAAAATGTAAACGGTTGAACTAATAACTGATGTATTATGTTAGTATGTTGAAGTTTGAACTTACATGCAATTATTTTTCCAAAAGGTTGTTGCTTTTTCAGATCTTGCATTAATTGGAATAACTTGATTTGGAACACTTTGTTATCATCACCAGATTGTTCTATTAAGCGAAGCATTTCATTTATTTCGGGCCACTTTGGATTGCATGTGAAAGTGAGGAACAAATCTGGATATCCATCCCACCTGCAAATTGCCATCGCATCTTCATAATTTTGTTCCCGATAGCGAGGTCCTCCAGTGTGAGATGAAGGTAAGATAACTGTTTTTCCTACCAAAGAACAATCTGAATCACCACGAAGAATGGCATCCATTAAGCCAGAGTAAAGATCAGCTCTTTCTTCCTCGATTGCCATGTAACCGTCAACAATGTATTGTTGTCATAGTCTACCGGCTAGCAAGAGAGTCTTACCCTCGTTAAGTCTTTGTTTTATTCTAAATCAATAGAAGTCTCTCATTGTTAATTTTTATCGCTTGTAAGTCTTGTCGATGGCATCTCCGAAATTTATTCCAACTCTATATCTATCTTCACCATATGGGTGTATTAGTGGATATGTCATAGACATAAAACTTGGGTGTAGATCAGAAATTCTTTGAAGTCCATTTTTCCTATGCTCTACAATAATATCTCGCTTGAAGTTTTCTTCTGCAAGATCACCCACTATTAATCTAGCTACTTCAAAAGTTGTGGGTAAATTATATTGTCAACCATCCGTTGTCCTATTAGATAGGAGACGTAGGAAAAATTCACATTCAGGATGCTCTTTATATCTATCTCTAGCCATTCGAAATGTTTTAACCAATATATTATGCTCCTCCAACATTACAGATAAGCCCTGAACAATTTTAGGATCAATATCTCCTTCCAGCAGACAATTCATTCTGTTGTTTATCTCATTTTTAGTATCATATATATATATGGCTGAGCAAACTGTGGTCTTTTAAAGATCCTATACGATGATAATTCTGACCACACATCCTGAAAATGTATGGCCCCTTTGAGTAATTGATAGATCCATCAACTCGGCCACCCATGGATGCAACATTGAGTTATAAGCTCTAATATTTTTTCAAAAATTAATACCTAGTTGTCCTGATTCTTTACCCAAAAGATACTTCAGATAAAGTGGTGGTTCCCTCAATAAAGGAAGTTGTACACGACCTCCTCCCATACAACAAAATGAGAATATCGGTTTTGTTGTATGTTTTGTTTTTGTTGTTCGTTATTCATACCATAAAAGAGCTCCACAATATTGGCATGTGCACTTTGGGGGGCCAAAATTCCAAGTTGTTGAGTAATGGCCTATCAATTTGAACAATTAAATATAAACATAATCATATATTTAGTTAATGATTTAGTCATTCAGTTTGTCATATGGACAATCAGTCAAATTTTGACATTTAGATAAGAGATAAATGGGGATGCATATTGCCGTACCATTTTGATGAATGGGAACATGTCTGCTTGAAAAGTTTGTCAACTTCGCCAACTTTGTGAATCTGTTAACAAAACGTATTAGTTGTACTATTAGTTTTTTTGGATGGTTCTTGTATTGTTTTTCAAATAAAGCAACTTTTCGCTTCAACCTGGAATACTTCCATCTGCTGTTTTTGAGAGAGCCCACTTCCTTATTCACTCGACTACACTCGCTTGTTGATGCATTTGTATTTTCTTTTTGTTTTAGCATCTGTTCAAGGGAAACTAATTCTGGTAGTAGCTGTTGTAGGAGGTTAACTTCCATCGAAATACTCAATGATCCTTTGTATTCTTTAACGATAGCAGATAGAAATTCCATTGAGCCGGTTATATTTGTTTTGAAAGAATATAATATGTTAGCGGTAGATATTTTTGGCCATATCAAAATACAATATACCCGAGTGCTACGTATGTGAGAGTACTTGCTGGAATCGTAGCTTATCTGAAATGCAATATGTGTTCTAAATAATGTTATTCAAGTAGAGTAAGAATGAGTATACAAACCACTTTAAATCAAAACACTCACCGAGATGATCTTTAACAAATTGAATGGGATTGCAATGTGTGAATATGCTGCAACGTAAAGTTTTCTCAATTATTAAAAAATTAAATAAATATCGCCCCTTCCTTGAAAGTGCACCCTGTTTAATTTGAAGATAACAATAAATGGATGATCGAATGGTTGTAGAATTTTAATATGATGAATGAATGTTTGAATGGCTGCAGATTTGAGTGTGATGAATTTGAATTTGAATAGAGGAAGATATGAGAATTGCCTACGCATTTAATAGGAGTGATTTGTATTGATTTGTGGAGAAATTGTAACTGGATAAGATTGGGAGGATGATTTGGGACTTGGTTGGTCATTTAATAGCATAGATCTACTAAATCATTTGGATGGTAACTGACATTAGCTATAATGTTTCAGCTAATGCACACCTACGAATTTGATATGGAATGCCTATGAAATGTATCAGATTTTAGCTCTAATTTGTCCTTTTCATAGGTAGTTAAAGCGAGTTATACATTCAGCTACACTCGACGAAAACTTGATGCAACCTATAGTGCATCCATTCTTGATGTGTCATAATTAGGCCATGTGCTGGATTAAACAAATTGATTGTTTATATAATTTGCAATATGATTTGGAGTTGTAATCATCTATAAATGAATAAGCTTCTTATTTCACAGAAAACTCATGGCTTGAAGCTCATTCTAGTATTCTCTTCTTGTTTTCTAAAGCAACCGCAAAGTATTCTCTTTATCATGATTTATGTATGCTTTTTGGAATCATCAAGTACTCATAGTACATGTTTTGGGACAACAAAAAACACCAATGATACGATACAAGTGAAAAAATATAAATATTGACATGGTAGTACAAGGGTTAATCAAAATTGATATCAGTAACAATTAATAGGGCGTCAAGCCTCACGTTGTACATACATAGGTCTTGAAAACATAATAAAGGGAAATCACAATGATATCAAATTACTTCTTGAATTTAAAAATTGATAGGCACTTGGATTCTAAATTTTTGTGCCTCTAGCATTGGAAGGATATACATAAGTTAATATGTAGAAAAAGCTCATTTTCTTGGGCCATGGATTTGTTTTCCACTCAAGAAAATGAAGTGCTCTTCTTATCGTCTTTAGATGCTGATGATGAACGGTCTTGTTGACCTCTTTAGATACTAATGGTGAAAGTCATAATGATCTTCTTCAGAGATTGTACTACCTGACTCATCTTGGGTCGATCTTTTGCAGATTTCAACAAACAAATATGTGAGCTAACTTTATCATCTTTCGAGCTGCACTGATGGACTATCGATTTTTCTTTTAGATCAGAAATAGCTGCCCATGTTGTTTGCTTTCTCATCCCATTCCCTTCCTGTGAAAACACAAGTAAATGCGATAATAACTATAAGTTAAAAGTGTTCATCCTCATTTTAGGGGAAAATTGAGTTGAAATGTCAAATATTACCACAATCTCAATCCACATAGATGTAGAACAGCAACGTTTCACAAAGGAGATATATAATTTGGAACTTTGTGCCATCCAATACAAGCAAATTAAAAAGTAAACCATCTGAAACAATAGCAATCGAGCCAAGTAGATATAAAATATCAATATTTCTACAGAAGAGATAAATATAACTTGCAGTTTCTCCAGGGCAGATCAATCAAAGACTGCTTCTCCTTAGAAAAACATAGTCAATCCTCATAAAAAAAAATACTACTACTATACCATAGGGGCAGACACATAGTCACAAGCGAAAATTCTAACCCCCGAACACTTCTCTGATAGGAGTCCTAAAAATAAGAAAAATATAATACGAACACACTTATATTAAGAATTCCTAAAGAAGTGCCTCATGGCGGAGTATTCTATTAACTTTTAACTACTAAAAGATTGGAATTCCTTTGAACCTAAAGACTTGAGAGGTAGAGTAGAAATCTACTAAAAGTAAAGGGTGTGCATATGTAGCCATGAGATTTAGTAGTGCCTGTCAGCCTGTGTAATCCATAACCATCTCACACTTAGTGCCAAAGAAACAGTTATCCAGCTGAAAATGAACAGATGCAATCATGTAACCAGTGTGTTCTGCTTTTGCCTTTTTGGAATACTGTAGATCAAAATAAGAACTGAATTACATTATCAAACTAACCTTGTCTATAATGATGCAAACTCTACCAAACATATTTTCTGGGATGGAATAGCACCTCAATACTTCTTGCAAGACCTATCAAATAGCACATGATACTTTCAATACAGAGAAACAGATCCAAATTACATGGAGCTGTTTAAGCTGAAACAGCACCATAAATGACATCCTTAAGAAGAAGAAATTGTATGACACGCATTAACTCAAACTTATTTCCAAGGCGATTTGCCTAACTTCCGTCATACAAGAGAATTCGCTACTCACTGAACTCTACTCTTCCCACTTTTCTACTCAATTCCAAGACAAATCCACTCATAAGGTAATTTTTGATGTAGCAGAACTATGCAGAGAAAATATAAATCAAAATGTAAAAGTAAAAAAGTCATCTGATTTATCAAAATTTAATAAAAAGAAGTGAAGTTATCATCAATTAATACACATGTGCCAGTAATGTAGATGGTTAAAATATGTTATCAAAATAATTTTAAATGAATTCCCATTTAGTAGCACCTAAGATTAGCTACTATAAAAGTATCTAACTATTATTTTGTAAGAAGATGACGTAATCAAACTAATTAAAATAAGATGAGTGACTTACTAATTTGTAACAATGTAGATTTTCCCTTTTTTCGCAGTTCGCACAAGCACTTTCCATATCACTGATTCCATGTAAACAACCAACCACATTTAGAGATGAGGAAGACGTTTTGTTAAAAATGACGTAGTCATTTAAACATTTTAGTGAAACACACTATATATAAATATCGACTTGATAAAACACTGTTATTTTATACATATAAGAAGAATTAGGGTATGAAAGGCCACAAAAATCAATTAAGATTAATACAAATTAAAAACATGACAATTACAAATCATGAAGATCAAAACACAAACCTAACATGAAAACATAATACATACCTTATGAAACTTAGGAAGTTGGGAGGGAGAAGATTGGCTACTTACTTATGAAGTTGGGAGGGAGAAGATATCCTCTACTTTACCATATAATTTTGTATTGTGCCTTGGATCTCTTAGCTATTTCTAGTAAATGCAATTGATTTGCCATGTTTACCTGCGAGTTATCTAGATGGTTTGAAGCTACCACAGACGACGAGTTAGTCACACTTGAAGCATTAGTATCATTAAGCACAGTATTTCTATTTGCATCTAACTCAAAGTCAGCTGAAAGTTCACGAGTTGTTTTTACTACTTGCTCTATAGAAAGGTCCCATCTAGATTCATTGTTCCTCTTCATTGAAGTTTCCTCGTCCATGTCATCATTTCATCAAATAGATTATTATTTTCAATAGTTGCATCTTCAACAAAATCGGAGTCATTTTCCATGGGTTTGACAACTGAATGATTGCTCTGTGGTTTTACCTCATCATTCTCATTTATGCTCTCATCGATTTCACCATCTTCACTCACATCACCGTTATCCACAGTTTTCAAGCGATGAGCCAACATATGTACATCATCAAAGCTTGAAAGTGTTCCGGAAAATCTTTCACCTACCTTAGCTGATTCAACAACAGAAGGCTCTTTACTCGACTGACTTACCTTTTTGGGTAGCTAAATATTGCTCTCGGATAACAGAGAATGAAGAGCATTTCCATATGGAAGCATCAAGGTCTGACAAAATAAATGAGTCACAGCCACCAAAACCACTACCAAAATCCATCTCCTTTTATCAATTTGAAACACAGATTGAAACTCCAAGTTGTACTCCATTCTTAAAGTTCAGCTCAAAATCAATAGCTCGTCATAGCAATAAGAATCTGCTTCATCATTTCCTGCATAAAAATCTATAATTCGTAATAAGCAATCTTTGTTCGCGCCTACTGACTTCCACTTAAATAATACATATTCTTGAAAAAGAGTTAAGGTTCAAAAGGTATCCCAATCTCTATATAAAGATAGATTTTGAAAAATGTGTATTTTACACTATATTCAAGATGTATAGAAATTGAACTATCTACTACATAAGAGCTTGACTACAACAACAACATATCCAATGTAGTCCTACAAAGTGGGGTTTGGAGAGAGTAGAGTATACACATACCTTTCCCCTAGCTTAGAGGTAGAGAGGCTATTTCCTTAGATCCTCAGCTCAAGGAAAACAGTCTAGGAAAAGAATAATTAGAACTGAAAGCATACTAAAACATTCTGATCAGTAACTACAATAAAATAATATGATAACCGAAGTACAAGAAACAACAAATATTGGTCAACACCCAATATAATATAGTTGGTCTAACTACCAACAAAATAGCTTGACTTAGCTGTCAAGAACAATTTTTAACTGCGAATTCAAGCTCCAAGTACTAAAACAACAACAGGGTATCTCTTAAATATGAATATAAAAGTTGCTAAAAGCAAGAAAGAAGCTGAATTTTTTTATCAACTCAAGCTACATCTTTAGCTTCAAATTCAAGCTCTATGAGCAGAAGACAGGTAATATGTACCAAAGCTAGTATATATCAATACTCTAACTATATATTGTGAACTGATATGTTGAAGTTCTATGATTGTTGCTCTAAATTATGTTTAAATTGCTTGCCTTAGGTTGTGTCCGCTAACCTCGTACCACATTTCTGTGGGGGAAATGTTTGCCCTTCATTTTTATCAAATATGTTTTCTTATGCAGGTTGGGTGGAACTGTGGAAGTAATTTGCCAGTGGATGATATTGTTGCCGCTTGCCTTCTGGTAGCGTACTAAATTGGATAACTAAGAATATGTTAGTGGGCTAGATTTGAACCGTTTCGAATGGGCTAAATTTGAGTGGTTGTGGGCTGATTAATTAATTATTTCTATTTAGTGTGATCTTTTAAATGAGGGGTTACTTTTATTTTGATAAAAACACAGATTTTTATTTAATTAATTAAAAGATAAAACAAGTTTTTCAAATGGTGGCCATTGGGGGCTGCCACATCAGCGATTTTGGATTCACATTTATATCATACAAATTTTCATACTTGAATCAAGAAATGCATACATTAATCCAATACACACACATTTATTGAATACACTAATATCTTACATAACTATATATATATATATATATATATATTATATATATATAATATATATATATATATAGATTTTATGTGATATTAGTGTATTCAATAAATGTTGTGTGTATTGGATTAATGTATGCATTTCTTGATTCAAGTATGAAAATTTGTATCAATTATAAGTTTTACCTGTGCATTGAGATGTACCACAAATTTGTATGTACCACTGATACAAAGGTTAACACATGTATATATATTAGATTAATTAATGACATACTAACCTTTTAAATCCCTATAAAAACATATTCCATTATTCAAAGCTAAAAAGTGTGGAGAGTATTATTGTAAAGAAATATTTTTATTATTGAAGTTATCCAATGCATTTTATAAATTATTAACACGTTAAATCAAACATTACATAAGAAATAATCTCAAATTAATTCTATTTGAGTATTAACAATACAAGCATTATGAATGCACGTTATTAATATATAATAGGGAAATGACCCCACAAATCAATTTAAGGCTTAATATTACAACCTGTAGATGTAATTTTTTTATTACTACTTATCAATATAGATATGAAGTCGTCCATCACTACAAAATGAAGATTTTCAAACAAAAACAATTAGATCGTGAGTGACAAAAATTCTGAAGAAAAAAAACAAAAAGAGAAACTTTGAAGAAAATGATAAAATCAGATTTTTTAAATTAATTTTAACAGATTAGAGTGAATTAAGAAAAATATGTATTCTTAATTAGTTTGAATCTCCAAAGTTTATGGTAATTAACAATTATCATCGATTAATTCAAAATTAATCAATGCACCTTTATCCGTTTTTTATCTTCTTTTTCTTCAAAATCAATTTTTTGTCCTTTTATATCTTTTTTTTTTTTTAAAACAGTTTATTACAATTATTTAAAAAATTACATGTTTCAATCTTAATTTTTTTATTGTTACAACTTGAAATTTTATTTTACCGCTATAAATTGAAAATATTTGTCTAATAAATGTCATTTATAAATTTTTCACATAAATTTTATTCATTATTATTCGTATACATCCAACTAAATGATCCCAAAGAATACAACTAATGCTTACCAAATAACATACTAATCAGGGGTGAATCTAGGAAGGCCTAAGGAGTATCACAATATTGCTATATCGGAAAACATACATACATACATACATACATACATAGAGAGATATGAAAGATATATACAATATAGTGTTAACTTTTGTTAAAAAGTGGCACACAGTTCAATTGGTTAAAGTGTGTCCATGGTTTTTTGTGGGGGTCGTGAGTTCAGACTGAAAAACTTGTAGAGATGGCTATATTAAGCGGTGCGGGTTGAGCATAATTCAAAAAAAAAATTAATTTGTCTGTTTGATATTTTTTTTTTTTCATTTTCAATCAGCATCGCATAATTTTTAAAATGTTCTCTTTTTTCTGATTAAGTTAGATATTAAAAATAAAATTCATGAAAATAAATTCATTATTTTATTAAGTTGTGTTAATTTAATAGATATGACTTAAAAAATTTTTTTGTAGAGGTTAATTAAAAAACGTGTAAAAAATTGTATTATTTTTTATTGAATCATTTTCATTTACCATCTTCAATATTTAAGTATTTTAATTTAAAAAAATTATTTTAATTAATAATGCTCTATGACTTTTATTACATGTAAAAATTATAGTTAAGTTTGAACCTACTTATAATTGAATATACCCTCCAGGAATGTTCATGGTTATGATTAAAAACCAAATCGAACTGCATCCAAACCAAACGATTAAAAAAATCGATATTTATTTTGGTTTGGTAGGGTTTGATTTTAAATTTTGAAAACCGATACTATTTGATTTGGTTTTGATTTTAATAACTAAAAAACAGAAAAATAATCCAACCGGAGTGATTAATTAGATATATAAATTTAATAATTATTAATATATTACTCATAAATAAAATGTAAATATTTTGTCAAATTTTAATTAACTGTCTTTAACTTTATCATTTTCTCAAGCCCAACACTTTAGCCAAACTATAGCAATCCTAAGTCCAAATTGGTCAAATTCATTTTAGTCTTTAGCTAACCTACTTCACATAAAATAGTCATACTTTCTCTTAATTGAATCACTTTGTTCGTTTGGTCAAATTCATTTTAGTCTTTAGCTAACCTACTTCACATAAAATAGTCATACTTTCTCTTAATTGAATCACTTTGTTCGTGTAATGATAATTCTATTACTGCTTAATTGAACCGACAATAGTTTTTTTCTAGATTGTTCATATAGTAGGTGTTTGTGTCTATGGAGATATGTACATTCTCAAAAAAAAAATTACTTTCAAACAGAATAAACAAGAAAAACTGAACTAAATCGACGGTTATTTTTTTCGTTTAACTTGGTTTGGTTTTAGAAATTTAAAAAATCGACTAGATTGGCTTGGTTTTAGAAATTTAAAAAATCGACTAGATTGATTTGGTTCTGGTTTGAATCAATAACCTATCCAAATGGAACGACGAACACCCCTAATACTCGCAAATCGGCCCACCCCACATTAATTTTGTAAAAAAAAACACTTCAACCCGCCCAGCTCCGCATAGCCTCAAACACACACTGCCCCGCATCTGCCCTGCTCCATCGCCATCTCTAACAACCTAGTATTATATTTAATGAAATTATTTTTTAAATGAAAAACTTATCCAGGAAAAGTTTTAATAATAGACATAGCTAATACATGCATTATTTTATCTTATATACTCTATTAAACGACAAAGAACTAAAATTTATCTGATACCAAGTTCTAATATGAGAATTTATGAACTAGATTGTTGAACAATTGAGAGAAGAAACAAGAGAGAAAGAGAAAAAGTAATTGAAAGATTATATTGTTATTGATGTTTCATCTATTACAAATTGATTTTCTAATGCAACTATATATAGTATTCACATTTAAAGCTACTCCTAACTAATCTTGACAATTTGTTACATAACTACCATTTCAAGAAGTTAGTTATGTATCCTACTTAATTCATTAAGTAACTTCACTAGTATCTTTAACAGAAATTTTGTGTTTTATTTGTTTTCTTTTATTTTTTAAAATAAAGGTCATTTTTTGGACAAGAAAAAACAATTATGTTGTTAAACAAATAGAGCCAAACTTGACGTTTCCCGTAAAACTTGGGGCATTGACTTGAGGATGACAACATTTCGCAAACTTTGGATTGATTGAATAAATTGTACAATCAGTAATTTATTTCATAGAAGAAAGTTTGAACTAGAAGCATGTATATGAAGAATGATTATTATTTTCCCTACCTAATAATTGCTATTTGAAATTTCTACAAGACTAGTAACATTTAAAGAAATGTATTTAGTATTTAAAAAGTGAGAAAAAAAAATGTATAGGCTGCGTTTCCATTCAATTATGGAGTAATAGTCTTTGGTGTAGTAAAATATATAGAAGTTAATCAATCATACACAGTGTAATCTTTGAAATCAAATGTAAATTTTTTTTTAAAAAAAGACATAATAAGTAAAACCTTATCCACAATTGATATTTATATCAAATATTCAATTTAAAGACTTCGTGTTGTAGCTTTTTTTGTGCTATAACTTGAGAAACAACAAAATTTCCATTATTCATAAATAAATAGTCTTTTTTTCGACTTAAATTAGGTGTTTCTTTTTCTTTTAAGGACAAGAAATTGAAACTTCAATTAAGTGGAAAGCACTCAAATAGCATTGCCACATATTACTTTTATTAGCTAAAATAAATTATATTGGAATACTGGTCTAAAATTAATATTATATTTTGTGACAAATTCATTAAAATATTATTCTACTCGTAATATTAATGAACTTAAAGAAAAAAATTGTATGAATTTTTTTTGGAGTTATATGTTAATTACGATTGTTAAGTTGACGGATAATTTTAATATAATTAATTTTAGTTAATGGCTAATGAGCTAAGCCAATAATTTATGGGGGGGGGGGGGGCGGGTGAGGGGGGGAATTGAATTTAAGTAAAAAGAAGACTGATGTGTGCTATTATTACTATGTTGGTGGTAAAAGAGAAGAAACATGAATCACACAGCCAAAAAGAATACTTAAGAAATTGAAAACTGTTGTATATGTTTGACGTTCTGAATTTGGAATGGTAAATGTGTTATGTTATTTGGAGATACTGAGATTAAATTCTTAACTTAAAATTTGAAAAATATGAAAGTTGACATATTAGCAAGATAAGGAAATTGATTATAAATTTGAATGTGTTTTTAGTTTAGGCTAGACCTATTATAATATAGGTATTGCTAGTTTCAAAAACTTATTGTGATTAATTATTTAAATAGTTGCATTGATTTGGAAGCCTAACAAAAGGGGAAGGTCAAGTCACGGAGTGGTTGCTTGACTATTTGAGGCAAGTGGATTTCTAAATTCTTGTTAAGTGTATTAAATTCCTGTATTTAATGGGTTGGCTTATCCATGTTCAGTAATTCTAATGATGGAAAAAGGGTAGTATGAAAGTAATGTGATAAATTGTTCGTGTGTGATGTTTGAGAATGATTTGAAGGCTTATTGCTTATTTGTTGATGTTGTGTCACAGTTGCATTGTTGTGAATTGTGCAATGTTATGCAAATGATCATCTCTCCAATTATTTGTATGAACATGTCATTTGCATTGTTCTGAGACATGGCTGTGACAAGTGTTATCTGTATTGAGAAAAATAAGAAATTAAAGAGGATGTACCATTTCAAGGGATGTATCGGGCGCCGCGATAGATAATATATTTCGAGGGATGTATTGCGTTCTCCAATGGTTACTATTATCAAGGGTCGTATCGCATACCGCGATGGATGCATGGACAAATGTCCCCTATAAGTCCCAGACTAAGATACAATGGGTGTGTACCATTAGGTCAAACATGCATCACTATACTTGATATTGTATTTCATTGCATTGCACTTATTATCGGTGAACTTGATCTCGTGTGTTGCTGATCATGTGAGTACCTTTCTTGTGAACTTGTGACCGATGAATATTGAGCTTGTTGTTGAAGATATACAATTGTTAGAGTGTTGTTGTTGAAGAAATGAAATTGTTAGAGTGTTGTTGTTGAGTATATGAAATTGTTAGAGTGTTATTGTTGAGATATGTGTTTCGCAAACTGTGAACTGTTAGGTTTGGCGGATTTTATGCAGGTTGTAGTTGTGGACGTTCAGTTGGGGTAGTAGGAAGTAACCATATCCTATTCTCTTAACTTGCGTTTAGGAGCTTACTTGCTGAATACCATGTGATTTGGTACTCACCCCTTGCTTCTACAAATTTTTGTAGGTTATGAGCCTGGATTTTTGTGGTACTTGTCATTCTCTTCTTTCCAAGGCTTCTTGTAGAGGTTAATGAGGTAGATGTTTTTAATGTCAGCGGACCTTCTTGCCTTATCTATGATCTTGTTTTGTTCTAGAAACAATGTCATTTGAGACTTGTATATTTCTTTTGAATTAATTGTAGTACTTTAGAGGTTTGTACACGTGACAATCAGATTTTTGGGATATTTTTGAGTTGATTATGAAAATTTGCGCATTTTATTGTAATGGTTGAGTTTTAGGTTGACTTGTCTTGTGGGATAAGACGAGTGTCATCACATTCATTTTTGGTCATGACAAATCATAAAAACACCTAGATTAAAAAATTAATATATAATAATACAAAGAAGTATTAGATACATGTGATATACCTAAGATAAAATGGACAATGCATATAATAATTTTCCTAGATAGTCACGCCTGTTTGAGAAATTACCTCATGATATCATTTTTATTTATTTTAGGACTATAATATCGCCCTACTTTGTACATTTTCTTCAAAATATATTTGACACAAAAATATATCTTTCTCCCTCCTAATAAGTGTTATGTCATACTATTCCCTTTTTACTAATAATTTTAAAAAATAACTTTTCAAATCAACCCATATAATATGCTCGGTAAAATAAATAATTACATAACACAAAGTGAACATTTTAAAACAAATTAGAGTAAATTTTGTTATTATAATTTAACATTAATTATTTATTCTAAATCGTTTTTCAAATCATTCAGTCTCCAAATTCTTGTAAAATGCGCAAGGTAAACATCAAAAACAAGTAAAAGTGAATGAAAAAAAAGAGGTGATGTTAAGGAACAATTTTCACGTACTCATTAAAAATACAAAGTATTATATCAATCAACTCTTTCTAACGGTTTTTTTTTTCTAGCAACTATTCTCTTTGTCCATTTTTATTTATTCAATACATTATAAATAATTATTCATTATCAAGTGATAATTTATTACTTAATTCTCAATTTACTGTTATTATAAATTATAGTCATTTTTAAATGCATTTTCTAAAATATAAAATTTATTATTTTTGAAGATTAATATAGTAAATAATCTTCATATTCTTTAAGAGATATGTCAAATTAATATTGAACAAATAAATTTGAACAAAAGGAGTAAAAACAAAATTTCCTAGTTTAAAAAAAAGTAAAAAAGATTAATAAGAAAAAGAGAATAATATGATATGGCATTCCATTAGAAGTGTGCACTTTGCATATTGTTTTTGAAATTAATGAAGGAATGAATTGAGAAATAGTTTTAAAAAAATTTAATTAATATTAAATCTAATAATAGAATAGAAACTGTCTATCTTGTTATACCATAACAATATTATAGTGAAATGTCTAATATGTGGAGTTCTTTTAGGATATGGTTAGGAATTCTATTTGGGGACCAAGTTAGGTTTTCCCTATAAATAAAGGAGTTTTTCTTCATTGTAAATAAGATCCCCATGAATCTTGAATATACTTCAAGATGAATAAGAAGTCTTTTCTCTTCTTCCTACTTTATTCTTCTTCTATATTTATATAGTTTCATAACACATTATCAGCACGAGACTCTAATCAAGTTAGGGGCCATGAATGATTGACCCAATTGTAAAAAATATGGATCTGTAATGTTTTGTGTATTCGTTGATGTGTTACACATGATATACTAGCATTAATTAATGTCTTTTACCTTATTGGAGGTATGTTTACAATTCTTTGTAAGTTTGTGATTTTATTTATATTATTATATGGAAAAAGAAATGTGATGGCCGACAGAGGCAAAGTAATTGTATGGATCTTTTACTTCTTATTTTTCATATTTTTAATATTATTATCATTACTTATTAGTAATATAATTGATTTTTCTCATTAAATTTGAGAAACTTAACTGGTTTAGGATATATGTATGACATATACATATATAATTTAGATTGTTAGAAGACTTTGCAAAGTGAAAATAATTTTAAAAGCTCAAGAGTGTTGCACTTTAGCATATTATGTCATTGGTTGAGGATAAGACGATAAATTCATATACAATTGCATTAAGAGGGTAAGACGATTGATTCACATCCAATCAAACTAAGAGGGTAAGACGATGAGTTCATATCCAATCGCACCAAAAAGATATGGCATCGAATTAAAAGTTTCGGTCACTACAGTGATAAAAGATGTTGAGTTCAAGTCTCACAATTTATGACCTAAAACCTCTTTATATGGATAAGACGTTGAGTTTAGTCTCAATACATTATATTGATGATATTTTGACTACTAAAGCAAAAAGTGTGTTTTTGATGAACAATTGTCATGAACCCTATTCAATTGAAAGCTTCCATTCCCTAAAGTGAATGTGATAATCGTGCATATTATGTCTGAAAGAAGACTAGTGATTGAATAATGCAAATGGATATGGAGTGAGGTATTAAAACTATCATAATTTGATATGCTCACATGTTTGTGTTCCATTCATGAACACTATTAAAAAACAGTAAATACCGACCTAAAAATTACCGACCTCCGGAGGTCAGTATTGTTGAAAAGAATAAAAAATTACAAAAACTTTAGAAAACCGACTACTTTTTATGCAAAATAAAGCAGAATAAATTCCGACCTCAGAAGGTCAGTATTTTTCAGAAAAAATGAGTTACAATTAAAACCGACCTCTTGATGTCGGTATTAAATAAAATAAATGAATAACCATATTTTATTTTTTTCATTTAAATATAAAAAACAAAATTGAAAAATATTTTAATTTAATATTATTTAAATCGTCTTCCGGAGGATGATTTTATGTAAAATAAAAACAAAAAATTTTATAATATCGTCATCCCGAAGTCGGTAAAATTAAATAATATATAATTGTATTAATTTTTATTGAAATATTTATATTATGACTTCAATAAAATTAATAAATTAATAATTTTGATTAACTTTAAATGAATTGTCTTCCGGATACGATTTTATATAAATTAAAAAATAAGTTAATATAAAATACTGATTTCATGAGGTCGTAGGTATTTTTATTTCATCCAAATTCAAATACCGACCTCATGATGTCGATATTTTTACTTCATCCAAATACCGACATCATGAGGTCAGTATTTTTACTTCATCCAAATACCGACATCATGAGGTCGATATTTTTACTTCATCCAAATATCGACCTCATTTTTATTTCATCCAAATTCAAATACCGACCTCATGAGGTCGGTATTTTTACTTCATACAAGTACCGACATCATGAGGTCGGTATATTTATTTCATTCAAATACCAACTTCATGAGGTCGGTATTTTTATCTTATTTAAATACCAACTTCATGAGGTCGGTAGTTTTATTTCATCCAAATACTGACTACATGAGGTCAGTATATTTATTTCATCCAATTCCAAATACGGACCTCATGAGGTCAGTATTTTTACTTTATCCAAACACCGACCTCATGAGGACGATTTTGCGTATGATGAACAATAAAAAAATATTATATTATCGACTTTCGAAAATCGGTAAATTTAAATATTATGCAATTAAATTAGTTTTAATTTAAATATTTATATCGTGTCTTTCAAAAAATTAATATTTTTAATTAAATTTAAATAAATCGTCTTCCGAATTACGATTTTATCTAAGTTAAAAATAAATTAGTATATAAAATACCTACTTCTCAATGTCAATATCATTTAATTAATATTGTTACTTTTATTTAACTTAAAATTTAATGTGATCCGACGTCATGAGGTCGTTATTTTTTTTAATTATATCTAGTTACTTTTAATAAAAGTGACATTTGGAGGTTGGTTTGTTTAAACTATTTCTATTAATCATAATTTTTGCTATTAGCAAGTAAAGTTTCATTTGAATTTTACAATTCATTGTTAAAAAAATGTAACAATTTTGTATACTTTTATAAATAAAAACTTAGACTTCGTGGAATAAATAAAAAAATATCTATAATTTATATTTAGAGTATGGAACTACGTTGATATAAATTAGGATATATAATTATACTTATAGTTCTAGAGTAATGTACAAATCTATCAGTCTGCCGTCTAATCATGAACTTAATATATTATGTTATGGTGTAGAGGTGAAGAGCTAACATATAATTCATTCGAATATGAAATGCAAGAAAGTATTATGATGTACTTTCGATCGATCTTGAATGAATATCAAGTGTAGTGATCACTTCCTAATTATGATGACATGCAAAGGGTACTTCATCTAAGTATAAAATACGTTAATTAATCATATATGAAATACATTATCAATTCAAGAAATATCAATGATCAATTTAAGGAGATCTATATATTAGATTTGATATTGATAAGTTTTTATTGATGAATAAAATTAAATTTATATAATTAGGTGTACAATTTAAAATTTATAGAATTAACTTGATCAATAAATTAAATTATATAATTAAACTTCTATTTCTCTCTCTCTATATACATATAATATCTATCTTTCTATCTATGTATCTATCTATTATCTATCTATCTATCTATCTATATGTCACGATCCAAAACCGAGCCGCGAGTGGCACCCACACTTATCCTACTATGTGAGCGAACCAACCAATCTAAACCCCAACATTTCAATATAAAAACAAACTATAATGCGGAAGACTTAAACTCATTAATGAAAATCAATTAAATAACTTCTAAAAACTCAACAACTATTATTATCCCCAAAATCTGGAAGTCATCATCACAAGAACATCTATGATCAAATTTTTAAACTAAGAGTATTCTAAGAAGCTAAAATAATTAAAAACCTAGTCCATGCTGGAACTTCAAGACATGAGGAAGAAGATCGAGTCCAAGCTAGAAGCATTAGCTCACCCTGAAATCCGATGTAATGAAGACTGGCTAGAGTTGCGGTTGAGTTGAAGACGACGGTACGTTTGCTGCACTCCACAAATAACAAAGAAAGAAACACACAAGTAGGGGTCAGTAGAAGGCACAAGTACTGAGTAGGTATCATCGGCCAACTCAAAATAGAAAACAGTATATATCAGATAATATCATAAATCAACTACAATACTCAACATGTAGCATCAACAAGTACTATAGTCGTTAATAAGTACCGCCAAGTTAACCCATGAGGACTCAAGCCTCAATACCATACTCGTTTGGGAATTAGGTTTATTAGATTGAGTATATTAACATCTTTCAAGATTCATTATCTTTATTTCTCTTGTGTCGGTACGTGACACTCCGCTCCCCTACTACTATGTGTTGAAACGTGACACTCCGATCCCCTAATTCTACGTGTCGGTTCGTGACACCCGATCCCCTAATTCTACGTGTCAGTTCGTGACACCCGATCCCCTAATTCTATGTGTCGGTTCGTGACACCCGATCCCCTAATTCTACGTGTCGGTTCGTGACACCTGTTCCCCTAATTTTACGTGTCGGTTCGTGACACCCGATCCCCTAATTCTACGTGTCGATTCGTCACACCCGCTCCACTAATCTCATTCTATTAATCCATCAAGCCTTCTTTTATACCAAGGAATCATCAATCTCATTCTATTAATCCATCAAGCCTTCTTTTATACCAAGGCATCATCAATCTCATTATTTTAGTTCATCAAGCCTTCTTTTATACCAACGCATCATCATTAACAAAGTGAATTTAGGATTAGAGATTCAATAGCCTCATCATGCTTATTTTATCACAATTATATAATCACATCATGTAAGCATACAATTAAGCATATAGCAGGGTTTACAATACTACCAATACATATCATTCGCTATTAAGAGTTTACTACGAATAGCATAAAAACCATAACCTACCTCCACCGAAGATTCGTGATCAAGAAATCTACTTTTCAAAGCTTTGTTTTCCTCTTCGTTTCTCCTCTCTTTCGATCGTTCTTCTCCCTCTCTCTATTCTTTCTATTTTTCTTATTCAAACCCTCTTTCTTTTAACCTAATTAGCATATAATTAAGTATAAAAGATGAGAATAGTAACCCACTAATTAACTCAAGGTTACCTCTTTTAACCCTCAAGTAGTTAAATTATTAACATTAACTCACTACATTTATAATTATAGAAGGAATAGTCCAAAACGCCCCCTTAAATTACTTAACAAAAATCCGACCCAGCCTGGGATTACGCAGCCTGTGACGGTCCGTCATGGCTGTGACGGTCCGTCCTGCAGGTCCGTCACAAAGTTCAGAGACTTAATTTCTGTGGAAGATGTGTAACGGTCCGTCGTGCCCACGACGGTCCGTCCTGACCTTCCGTCATGAAGTTCAGAGAGTCAATTTCCTTGAAGAGTCTGTGACAGTCCGTCGTGCCCACGACGGTCCTTCCTGCCATGTCGTCACGAAGTTCAGAGAGTCGATTTCAGTACCCAAATTTCAGAATTCTAAGTGTTTTGGAACGAGACCCCCTCGACGGTCCGTCGTGCCCATGACGGTCCGTCGTGGGATCCGTCGTCTCAGCCAGTTTTCCAGAAATAAAATATGCTGCTCAAAACGATTAAACAGGTCGTTACAATAGATACCAATTTACCCATCGTTCGTCCTCGAACGATCACAAGAAAAGAAACAAGGGCGAAAAGGAGTACCTGAATCTGTAAACAGATGTGGGTATCTTTCTTGCATATCCGCCTCCTTCTCCCAAGTGGACTCTTCAACCGGCCGATTATTCCATTGAACCTTGATGGATGCAATCTCCCTTGACCTCAACTTGCGGACTTCTCAATCTAGAATAGCAACAGGCTCCTCCTCATAAGACAAATTCTCATCAAGCAGAACTGAATCTCAACGGATAATGTAGTTTCCATCCCCATGGTATCTTTTTAACATGGACACATGAAATACCGGATGCACTCCGGACAGCCCTGGAGGCAAGGCTAATTCATAAACCACCTCCCCTACTCGCGTAAGTACTTCAAAGGGACCAATATACCTTGGGCTTAGCTTACCTCTTTTACCAAACCGCATCACCCCTTTCATGGGTGAAACCTTCAGCAAGACTTGTTCACCCTCCATGAACTCCAAGTCTCTAACCTTTCGATCCGCATATTGCTTTTGCCTACTTTGAGCCTCTAAAAGCTTTTCTTGAATAGATTTCACTTTATCTAACGATTCCCTCAGAAGGTCAGTACCCCAAGGTCTAACCTCAAATGCATCAAACCAACCAATGGGAGACCTACATCTCCTCCCATATAGTGCCTCAAATGGGGCCATACCAATACTTGAGTGATAGCTATTATTGTAGGAGAACTCTGCCAAAGGTAAGAAGCTATCCCGATGGCCACCAAATTCTATCACACATGCACAAAGCATATCCTCCAACACTTGAATCGTTCTCTCAGACTGACCATCGGTCTGAGGGTGAAATGCGGTACTAAGATCCAACCTAGTACCTAATTCCGCATGCAATGTTCTCCAAAAGATAGAAGTAAACTGCGTACCTCTATCTGATATAATGGAGAGTGGAACTCCATGCACCCGAACAACTTCTGAGATGTAAAGTTTGGCTAACTTGTCTGCATTGTAAGTCACCTTGACCGGAATGAAGTGAGCAGACTTAGTTAACCTATCAACAATCACCCAAATGAGTCATACTTACCCATTGTCTTTGGAAGACCAACCACAAATTCCATTGCAATTCTTTCCCACTTCCATTCCGGAATGGGCATTCTCTGAAGTGTTCCTCCAGGCCTCTGGTGTTCATACTTTACTTGTTGACAATTTGGACATTTGGCAACAAAATCCACAATGTCACGCTTCATTCTACTCCACCAAAAGTGTTTCTTTAGGTCACGATACATCTTGGTTGCACCAGGGTGTATAGAATACCTTGAACTATGAGCCTCTATAAGAATAGTGTTAATCAAATCATCGACGTGGGGTACACATACCCTTCCCTTAATCCTCAACACACCTTCCTCATCAATTGTTGCTTCTTTCGCCTCTCCTCGCAACACTTTATCTCAGATCCGGATCAATTTCTCATCATTAAACTGCTTTCCCTTAATCTTGTCAAGGAAGGAAGATCTTGCCTCCACACAAGCCAAAAATCCTCCCTTCTCATTTACTTCTAATCTCATAAGGTCATTAGCCAGAATCTGAACTTCTCTAGCCAATGGGCGTCTAGAAACTTGCAAGTGAGCTAGACTTCCCATGCTTCCTGCCTTTTTACTTAAAGCATCTGCCACGACATTAGCTTTTCCGGGATGATACAAGATTGTGATATCGTAGTCCTTCAGTAGTACCATCCATCTCCTCTGTCTCAAGTTCAAATCCTTCTGAGTAACAACATACTGTAGGCTACGATGATCCGTATAGACCTCACACTTAACCCCATATAAATAGTGCCTCCATTGCTTTAATGCAAATACTACCGCGGCCAACTCCAAATCATGGGTCGGGTAATTGTGTTCATGCACCTTTAATTGCCTTGAAGCATAAGCAATTACATTCTTTTCTTGCATTAGCACTGCACCCAAACCCGAATAGGATGCATCACAATAAACAATGAAATTCTTGCCTTCCACTGGCAAGGTAAGAATTGGTGCAGTAGTCAACATGAGCTTCTGAAAGCTTTCTTCGCACTCATCCGACCAAACAAATGGAACATTCTTCTTAGTCAAGCTTGTCAATTGGGAAGCAATAGAAGAGAATCCCTTGACAAATCGGCGGTAGTAGCTAGCTAAACCAACAAAACTCCTTACTTCTGACACATTAGTAGGTCACTCCCAATTCTTCACTGCTTCAATCTTAGATGGATCCATCATCACTCTATCCTTAGAAACCACGTGCCCTAAGAAGGACACTGAATCTAGCCAAAACTCACACTTGGAGAATTTGGCATAAATCTTTTTCTCCCTCAACATTTCCAATACAATTCTCAAGTTCTCCTCATGTTCCTTCTTGCTCTTTAAGTATACCAATATATCATCACTGAATACAATGACAAAGAGATCCAAATATGGATTAAAAATCCCATTCATCAAGCTCATGAAAGCAGCAGGGGCATTTGTAAGCCCAAAAGGCATTACTAAGAACTCATAATGCCCATACCTGGTCCGAAAAGCAGTCTTGGGCACATCCGTTGCCCATATTTTCAATTGATGATAACCAGATCTCAAGTCGATTTTTGAGAAGGTACAAGCACCTCGTAACTGATCGAACAAATCATCAATGCGAGGAAGAGGATACTTATTCTTAACAGTTACCTTATTCAGTTGTCTATAGTCTATGCACATCCGAAAACTTCCATCTTTTTTCTTCACAAACAAAACCGGAGCACCCCAAGGAGATGCACTTGGTCTAATAAAGCATTTGCTTAACAACTCTTGAAGTTGGGCCTTTAACTCTCTTAACTCAGCGGGAGCCATTCTATAAGGGGGTATAGAAATGGGGCGAGTACCCGGTTCCAGATCAATGCCAAAGTCAATATCTCTATCCGGTGACATACCAGGAAGATCTGCAGGGAACACATCCAGAAACTCACGGACTACCGAAACTGACTCAATTGAAGGCACTTGGGTAGTATCATCCCTGAGGTGTGCCAAGAAAGCTAAACACCCTTTACTAACCATTATCTTAGCACGAAGAAAGGAGATGATACGAACCGGGGTGGAAGTGTAGTCACCCTCCCACACTAACGGATCTGTCCCAGGCTTGGCTAACGTCACGGTTTTAGCATTACAATCCAAGATTGCAAAATTTGGAGAAAGCCAAGTCATACCCAGAATTACATCGAAATCAACCATTTCTAAGATAACCAAATTTACATAAGTGTTGCTCCCCACAAAAGTCACCAAACAAGACCTATATAATTTTTTCAACTATCACATACTCACCCACCGGAGTAGACACACGAATAGGTATGTCAAGCAATTCACAAGGTAAATTAAGACCAGTAGCAAATGAGGAATATACATAAGAAAATGTGGATCAAGGATCAAACAATACAGAAGCCATGAAATGACAAACCAGAAGATTACCTGTGATAACAGCATCAGATGTCTCCGCTTCAGACCGCCCAGGAAAAGCGTAACAATGGGCCCTATCACCTGTTTGTCCATTGCCCCTACCATGTTGTGGTTGTAGTGGCTCCAGTTTTCCCGTCACCCCGGCCGTTTTGGTGACCACCATTACCTCGCCACCCGTCCTCCAGATAACGGCCTCTACCATAACCACCTCTACCTCTAGCTATTGGGGGTCTATAATTATGTTTGGGACAATTCCTCCTAATATGTCCAGTCTCCCCACATCCATAACATTCTCTGGGGTCTAGCATAGGTCTCTGTGAGAATGACGAAGTCTGGGGATAACCTCCAAACTCAGAGAAGTGTTGACCGGTCTGCGGCGGACCCCCAACTACAGTCTGTAGTGAAGACTGAATTGGTCGGACTGGGTAACCTCCTGAACCCTGTCCTCTAGAGTAAGAACCATTAAACTCACCTCCCTTTCGAAACCTTTTTGATGTCGATGCCATGGTGAAGTCATCTGGCTTCACTCCTTCCACCTCTATCACGAAGTCTACCACCTCTTGAAAGGATTTTGCCGTAGCCGCTACCTGTAAGGCTGAAATCCGCAATTCTGACCTCAACCCCTTCACAAAACGGCGAATCCGCTCTTGTGGACTGAAACAAAGTTGGGTGGAATACCTGGATAATGCACAAAACTTAGCCTCATATGCAGTAACCGACATCCTACCTTGCTCTAGGCTCAAGAACTCATCTCTTTTCCTGTCCCTCAAAGTCCGGGGGATATACTTCTCCATAAACAACTAGAGAATGATGCCCAAGTCATAGGTGGTGCCTCTGTTGGTTGACACTCAACATGTGACCCCACCACCACATTTTGGCGTTCCCTTGAAACTGATAAGTCACAAACTCAACACCAAACCGTTCTACTATACCCATCTTGTGTAGTAGCTCATGACAGTCAACCAGAAAATCGTAGGCATCTCAGATTCAGCACCCTTGAAGACTGGAGGTTTCAATTTCAAGAACTTACTGAAAAGTTCATGCTGATCATTTGTCATTATAGGCCCTTTAGTCAGACGAGGAGGAAACGTGCCTATTCCCAATGAGGCATCCATGCGGGGAACCACAGTAGCTGCATATTGTACCTCCGGACCCTGAGGTGCTGGTGGTGCAGCAAAACCTGGAGGTGTCTGGCCCTGATCAGATAACCCGCTTAGATAAGCAAGAACCTGATTGATCATCTCTGGGGTAGGTTGGGGTGGAAATCCCTCATTTTGTACTTGTTCATTCTCCCCTTCCTCACCCTCTCTTACCACTTCCTCAGTTGGTGGAGGAGTCACTGCCCTAGTACCAGATGGGCTAGGTGCTTGTCCTCTTCCTCTAGAGGTCGTCCTCCCGCGACCTCTACCACGGCCTCTTGCCACTGTTGCTCTCCGAGCTACAGCCCCAGTGACTGGCTCAGATGCATCCTGTCTTGCTGGTGTTGGTGTTGGTGTAGTCATTGCTCTAGTTCTAACCATCTGCGAAATAGAGTGAAGATGGAAAGATACCAATTTGTATCACCTAGATACCAATTGGATCCAAGTAATAGCACGCAAGAAACAAAGAAAAAATGGAATTTTCCTAAAGTCTTATAGCCTCTCAAAGAAAAGTAAAGGCGTCCCCCCACCGTTCCTTAAGACTCTACTAGACTCGTTCTTGTGTGATGAGACCAACGAACCTAATGCTCTGATACCAAGTTTGTCACGACCAAAAACCGAGCCACGAGTGGCACCCACACTTATCCTACTATGTGAGCGAACCAACCAATCTAAACCCCAACATTTCAATATAATAACAGACTATAATGCGGAAGACTTAAACTCATTAATGAAAATCAATTAAATAACTTCTAAAATTTATCAATCATTATCCCCAAAATCTGGAAGTCATCACCACAAGAACATTTATCCTCAAATTACTAAATCTAAGAGTATCTAAGAAGCTAAAATAAGTAAAAAGCTAGTCCATACCGGAATTTCAAGGCATCAACACATGAAGAGGAAGATCCAGTCCAAGCTAGAAGCAATAGCTCACCCTGAAATCTGGCGTGATGAAGCCTGGCTAGAGTTGCGGTTGAGTTGAAGACGATGGCACGTTTGCTGCACTCCACAATTAACAAAGAAAAACAAATACAAGTAGGGGTCAGTACAAGGCACAAGTACTAAGTAGGTATAATCGGCCAACTAAAAATAGAAAGCAATATATGTCAGATAATAACATAATATCAACTAATATTCTTAACAGGCGACAACAACAATTACCATAACCCTTGGTCACAACGCCAAGCACATCTATGAGGACCGAAGCCTCCACACCATACTCATTTGGGAAACAGGTTCTTTAGATTGAGTATATTAACATATTTCAAGATTCATTCTCTTTACTATCCTGGTGTCGGAACGTGACACTCCGATCCATATACTATCCTGGTGTCGGGACATGACACTCCGATCCATATACTATCTTGGTGTCGGAACGTGACACTCTGATCCATATACTATCCTGGTGTCGGAACGTGACACTCCGATCCATGTACTATCCTGGTGTCGGAACGTGACACTCTGATCCATATACTACCCTGGTGTCGGAACGTGACACTCCGATCCATATACTATCCTGGTGTTGGAACGTGACACTCCGATCCATATACTATCCTGGTGTCGGAACGTGACACCCGATCCTCTATTACTATCCTGGTGTCAGAACGTGACACCCGATCCTCTAATCTCATTACTTTAGTTCATCAAGCCTTCTTTTATACCAAGGCATCATCATTAACAAAGTAAATTTAGGATTTAAGATTCAACAACCTCATCATGCTAATTCATCACAATTAGATAATCATATCATGCAAGCACACAATTAAGCATATAGAAGACTTTATAATACTACCCAATACATATCATTCGCTATTTAGAGTTTACTATCAGATAGCATAAACCATAACCTACCTCCACCGAAGAATCGCAATCAACAAGCTATCTTCCCAAACCTTTGCTTTCCTTGCGTTCTTCTCTTCCTCTCGATCGTTCTCTCTCTTTTCTCTCTGTTCTTTCTATTTTTCCTCAGTCAAACTCCTCTTTTTTACCCTAATTAGCATATAATTAAGTATAAAAGATGATAAAATAACCCACTATTTATTTCAAGGTTATATCCTTTAACCCCCAAGTAATTGAATTATTAACATTAATCCACTAACTTTATAATTATAAGCATGAATAGTCCAAAACGCCCCTTTAAAACTTTAATA
Source organism: Solanum peruvianum (assembly GCA_027705065.1). Classification (NCBI taxonomy): domain Eukaryota; kingdom Viridiplantae; phylum Streptophyta; class Magnoliopsida; order Solanales; family Solanaceae; genus Solanum; species Solanum peruvianum. The sequence goes on from JAKWJD010001755.1 coordinate 61,971,369, forward strand.
GAAAATCCGACCCAGTCAGGGTTACGCAACCTGTGACGGTCCGTCATGGCTGTGACGGTCCGTCCTGAAGGTCCATCACAAAGTTCAGAGAGTTAATTCTGTGGAAAGATTTGTGATGGTCCGTCGTTCCTGCGACGGTCCGTCCTGTCATTCCGTCACGAAGTTCAGAGAGTCGATCTCAGTACCCAAATTTCAGAATTCTAAGTGTTTTGGAACGAGACCCCCTCGACAGTCCGTCGTGCCCATGACGGTCCATCGTGGGATCCGTCGACCCAGACAGTGATTTCTAGAAATCAACTCTGCTGCTCAAAACGACTAAACAGGTCGTTACATCTTCAAACAAGTTAATGTGATTTAGTTTGTTAATATAGTGTTGGAATTAAGTTAAAACTAAACTGATTAGACTTAGAAAGTTGTTAAGTTCTTCAAATAAGTTAATGTGATTTAGTTGGTTAATATACTGTTGGAATTAAGTTAAAAGTAAACTAATTAGACTTAAAAAGTTGTTAAGTTCTTCAAATAAGAAATGTACTTAGTTGGTTAATATAGTGTTGGAATTAAGTTAAAGAAATAAGAGAATAAGAGGTATGCAGCGCTTCAAGTCCAACTATCTTTTCTTTTTGAATCAGGAAATATTCTTCCTCCATGTCCGGCAAGCAGCGGTGATGGAGATGATGATGAGAATGATAAGGCTGATAAGGAGAGTGAGGATGATAAAGAGGAGTTGTATTGATTTGACATTTTAGACTTCTATATTTTTAGAATTGTTTGATCATATTTCAGTTTATTTTGAAGGTTTATTTCAAAATAGTTTAGTGTATATGTTGAAAATATTGTGTTATTTTGGTTGGATGGAGTTTTTTAAAAAAAAACTCATTTGGCATTCTTTGGGTTGGATGAAGATTATTTTTTTGAAATAGCTTATAGCTTATTTGGAACTCTTTGGGTTGTTTTGATATAAATATGCAGGTGGGATACTAAAATTGTAGCTCAATGCTGCCAGTTTTGTAACAAAAATACAAACCTCCGGAGGTCGGAATCTCAAAAATAAGAAATAAAAATGCCAACTTCCAGAGGTCGAAATCTCAAAATAAGAAATAAAAATACCGACCTCAGGAGGTCGGAATCTAAAAATAAGAAATAAAAATACCGACCTCCGGAGGTCAGAATTTAAAAAGAAATAAATGAAAATATTGAGCTCCGGAGGTAGAAATCTCAAAAATAATAAATAAAAATATCGACTTTCGGATGTCGCAATCTCAAAAATAAGAAATAAAAATACCGACCTCCGGAGGTTGGTATTCCAGAATTTGAGAATTACATTTTCTGATCTCCAGAAAATGGAAATATAAAAATGAAAATAATAAAAAAAATATATAAAAGTGACCTCTGAAAGTCGGAAAATGAAATAATGAATTTACCAACTTAAATTGAAATTGACCTCGAGAGGTCAGTAAATACCGATTTTCAGAGGTCGAAATGGAATAGCGATCAAGATTTTTCCGGCCTAAGCTGGAAAGTCGATTCTTCCATGTGGAAGAATGAGAACTTTTGATAAATATTAAAGATATATATTCATTCTCTAAAGTGAATAAAGTGTAAGTCACCATGCTAGGCGTGAAACGATCGCGATATTTGGTTGTAGATGTGGTATCACCAAGAATGTCTCTTAGCAGACATATGTTAAAGAAAAATTTCTTACTTATCTTTGACTTTTATTGAATAATAATTAATGCAATTGAGACACATTCTTTTCTAATTCCAATACTTTCTTAATTTGGCATGATTGTCTGGGACATCATTAGTCTATAATGTTTAGACGAATTATGAAAAATTAAAATGGATATTCATGGAAGAACCTAAAAGAATTCTTTTAAATGGTGAACTTTCTTGTACTGCTTGTTAGTAAGACAAGTTAATTGAGAAACCATTATAAACGAAAGTTGAGATTAATCCCCTGCATTTTAGGAACGTACAGAAATTCTAATAGACCTATTCATCCACCTAGTGGATTGTTTAGATACTTAACGGTCCTAAAAAATGTTTCTTCTAGATGGTCTCATGTGTGCATATTGTTATCTTGCAACTGATGTTTGTAAAAATATTGACATAAATAATATGATTACAAATACAATTTTCTGATAATCAGATTCGTCTATTCAGTAATGGAATCAGACTTATCTTTAGAAGAGGTAGAGTAATTGAGAAAAAATAAATCTGAAATTTACTCTCGGAGTATTAAAGTTGAAATTTTTTCATATAATAGTAAAAAATTGGAAATTTACTAACGCAAATAGACATAGACATAGTAAACTTTGAGTTTATGAGTACTAATAATTTATTAATTGACATGAATAATTTGGTCATCCCAAAGATGTGCATACTGAGTAATGAACATACATTGAAATTTCAAGAATTTTTTTAATTTGTTGCTTATTTTCATGATAAGTTGATTGGATCAACTAAAGTTGAGACTAAATCCTTAAATTCTGAAATATTAAAGGTGAATATGGACCTGTTCACCTATCATGTGACATGATTAAAAGATACATCTATAAGATAATCACATGAGCATTTGTTGTCAACCTGTAGTATGACATTTGCAAAATTGTTTGTACAAGATAATTGTGTAAAGAGCATAATTTTCAGAATATGTAATCAAGACAATTTATGTGATAATATTTATAAATACTCAAGATATTGAGACATTAAATGTCTGAGGTAGTGAAATCATTGCTTGAGAAAATAAAGCTCCATGTAATGATATGAAATATGATACCGCATACAAAAGTAATTGTATGCATCAAACCAATAAATTATGATCAAATTTACTTTCAATTGATTTATGGTCAGAGACCAAATATTTTTCATCTGATTATATTGATATGCAGTATGTAATCAATGAATATACAATGATGCACAAGGATAGATTCTCCAAAACATTGAGATATATATTAGTTTGTCTAACATAAGGGGGAGATTAGAAGCAACATAAGAGTTGTAAATATTCCTATTGAATGTTCCTTAAGAAAAGAGTCTATGACATGCATGAGGCATGATAGACTAATTAATTCTAAATAAAATAATCCTTGAAAAAAGGAGAGGATTAAAGAATCAAAATGATCATAATAAAGAGACAATGTGCTCGTGAAAATCCTACGGCGTAACACTTTATGAAAACTCATGAGAGGAGTAGCTAAATGAAAATAATAAAGTGGTGACATCTCAATAAGTTATGTCATATTGTGAATTAATACAAAGTGGTATATCGTCGACGATATCTTTGATACAATAGCGCGTAAAATTATAAAAGATTATGAGGATATAAATTTTATGACTATAAAAGCATGTTGGTATAGAAATTATTATCAAGTGAAAAGTGAAATGATACATCTTGATAAGCGTAAAGCTTATTTAAATTGCAATCTTGGCACTAGAAGATGTCAAACATTTAATATTAAATGTTGTCCCTTGACAAAAATGACACGAAAATATCCAATGGGTTCAAAATCTAGAGCGTATACAATTTTTGTAAACATATTTATAATACTCATAAGGATTAAATAGATTCAAAATACATAATGCATATACAAGTATTGTTATGCAAGTTGACGACTAGAACCGAACACTTGAAGAGTTTTCAAAAGACAATAAATTATTTGCTTAAAGAAGTTGAAGTAAGGAACTTGCATAAATCTTTGACACCGATGGAAAGATTCATAGAAGAAGATTTAAGGAAACATATTTAGTCAAAAATTTTACACACTCATAAGCTCCCAGAAATAGTGATATCAACATGCAACATGTTTGTTCAAGTAATAATATAGTTCATTTACTCTACCAAGTCTCTATCAACTATAACTTTCAAGAAGATGGTGCATAAGCTTGGAAAACGAAGATTCAAGTCTCTGGATTGGTTCTCATTAGGGAGCTAATACGAGTTGTACTC